>JBBPBX010030195.1:9454-35346 GCA_038048925.1 Garcialebias charrua
TAATGTAAAATAATAATAATAATTTGAAATAAACTTAACAAAATGTTTAGATATTATAGTACATAAAACACTTGTTTTAAACAAGTAGAACAAATAAATTTTACCTAAAACTGATGCATTTAAAGCCTTAATGATAATCTATTTTTAAATCAAACAGTTTTCATTCATTCAACCTTTATTTATACAGGTTAATCCCAATGAGCCTCTGGGACTCATTTACAAGAGAGACCTGAATTTTTAAACATAGAGCGATGACAACAACGACGACAACATTAGACAATCATAAAGGACAAGTGAAAATAAAATGGCAACCAAGAGAACAATCAAAAGTAAATGTAGCGGGAAAAAAACTGCTCAATTGTAAGGTGGTGTAGTAGAAACAGGTGTCTGCATTGATTTTTCCCAGGAACTGAACAGATGTTTAAAGCCACTTAGAGAGGTCAAAGTTGAGAGCTTCAGAGCTTTTTGCAAGATATCCCTGGATACAGGAAGAGAGAGAAGGCCCCTTTGCCTAGTTCAGTCCGCACTGAGGGAACACTGCATGTAATAATGTCCTGAGAGTGCACGCTGTATCTGCACTCACATGAAAATTTACCAGTGGGAGAGTCTACGTGCAATGTCCTAGTGAATGCAGTGGTGGGTACGAAACAGCCAGTTATGAATCTTAGTGCACCATGATATGCAACATCCAACATCTGCAGGGCGCTTGTACGAGCATTCATGTAATGTCACCTTTGTCCATGGAGGGAAGGAAAGTCGCAGTTACAAGTGTTTCCTAGTGGTTGTTTGTCTCTATGTGGCCCTGTGATGGACTTGCGATCTGTCCAGGGTGTACCCCGCCCCTCGCACAGTGATTGACATGGGCACCGGCGACCGTGACCCAAAATGGAAGAAGCGGGTAAAGATAATGGATGGATGGATGGAATTCTGAAAAAGAAACCCTATTTAATTTTCAGCTTCCTTACTAAGTTTTCCACGTGAAGCTTAACAGTGAATTGACCAAGATATTTATAGGAATCGACAAACTCAATAGGGACACCATTTGAGGATACAATCTGGGAGCGACTTCCTGTTTGAAAAAAGCATCACAGTTCACATTACATTTCTAATGTGTATGTAGCATACAACCAAACACTTGAAAACAACTTAATAAAATACATTATTTTTGTTGATTAATTTTTTTAAATATAATTTTTGTATTCAGTCAGGAATCAGGAATTTTTCCAGATGCTGTGTTTATGTTTTATAAAAGCTTTACAAAAACGTTTTAAAGCTATTACATCTGTAACCAAATAGAAATATAATCAAATAGGAACTACCGAAAAGACAATAAAAACAGTTTTGTTTCTTTTCTAAGTACTTTGACATAAGTATTTTTAAATTGCTATAAAATTGTATATTCTTGTTTTTGTATGGATAATGAGTAATAATTTATCATGCATAAAAAATAACTTTTTGTTTGGTGGAAAAAGCTGATTTTGTGAATTTTAGAAGCCATTTTTGTGTGACCATTTTGAACCTGCAAGCTCTAAAAACATTCTTGTACATAAACAGAACATCATATTCAAACCTCAAATAATAATAATACTGTACTGTAATTATTATTATTATTATTTTATAATAATAATACAGTAATAATAATAATAATTATTATTATTATATAATTATATTATTATTATAACTTTATTTTCTTCAGGGGGTTATCTTCCTGCTCTCCCCTTCTCTGCCACGTCCTAATCGTAACGCCACCTGAAGAGAGGGCGGGGCCAGGTGGATTGTCACGTGATCGCCACAGGTAAGAATCAGTACAAAAACAGAGAGCGTGCAGCCATTACTACGCGATGATGACTGCGGGAGGTTTCTTGTGAACATTTACCACGCATAAAAAAAACAATAACAATAATAACTTCACGGTGCTCACCTTTGCAGCTGTTTCTGCCTCGTGCCTTCCGCGGGTGTTCCAGCTTCTTCTCTATTGCTCGGTTTAGTGTTACTTTTATTTTTTGTTGATTAGTTTGTGCTCAGATGACGGCGCAGGTAGATTACCTGGCGGTGGTGTTCACCGCCACATCTGGCGCGGCCGGAGAACAGCTGGGCTCTGACGAGAAGGAACTGGTGCGGCTGCTTTGGCAGCTGGTGAATGTCAAGAACAAAACGGTAAACTCTTTAATTTATTTATCTTTAAATGTCCATTTTATCTGCTCGTTGTCGTCACAAAGTACAGGAACTGTGAAGGCAGCTGAACAAATCTGTGCCTGACAGACTTGACATGCTGGGCCTGGTGGTCGTCCTCATATCGGAAGGTCGTGGGTTCGAGCCCCAGTGATGCCTTCTGAAACTGACACAATGTGAAAGTGCTCTACAATGGAGTGTGATGGCTCTAATGGAGAGCATGTGTTAATTTACTCGGAAGTTAAAAAAAGATGCTTACATTTGAACATTTCTATTAGTTTACCTGTTGTGAGTTTTGTACATATCTTTTTTTTCCATCTGTTGAAAATGATCAGCTGAAATTTAAAATTGTATTTAGTGTATGTGGAAACAAGTAAACACAAAGAGAGTCCTGGCAGTATGTAATTAATATCTGTTCATTCTACAGTGTTTTACCTTGGGACGTGTTCTTGTGGAAGCTACTGTTTCAAGACTGACTTGTTTTTTTTTAACCAGTTGGGCAAGGTGAATGAGCTCATCATCAAGCCTGACCTCTCAGACTTGACAGACAAAGAAGAGGAGGAAGATGATGTTGTGGAGAAAAGTGAGGAGAAGGAGAAGGAGGAGGAGCAGCAGGAGGAGGAGACGAGTTTGTACAGAGCAGACTGCGTTTACACAGCAACAAGTCTCGACAGTGCTTTTAACACGGTAATAGAAAACACATTTTAGTACTTCATTCTAAATAATATGGAGGAGGACTTTTTATTTTCTATTATTTTTGCCTGTTCGCAGTTCAACCTGCAGCTGACGAACGAGGTGAACAGTGCGGGCGCGGGCACGTCGTTGTGTTTGTGTACAGACGGCCAGCTCCACATCCGTCAAGTGATTCACCCCGAGGCTGCGAGCAAGGTGAGCGAGCGGGGCAGGGCGAACGCCTCGCAGCCAGGGCGCGGGTGTTCGCTCTCTGCTGCGCCGAATCAAAACGTTGCTCTGGAAGTTGGTCCGCAGTGGAACTCCTGCAAACCAGTCCAGTGACAACGCACACGCCCACGCACCTCTGCGAAGCCTCACACCTTAAAGCTGTGCATGAAGAAAGCCACTTGTTTGCTCGAGCAAGCGCGAGAGCGACAAACGTCATAAAACGGCAGCTGTTGACGGGGCTGCTTGTTCACGACGTTTCATGTGTGTTCCCTCTGCAGAACGTCCCGGTCCCCGACTCCTTCTACTCCTTCTTCGACCTTCGGAAGGTGTTCAAGCACCACTTCCCCACCTTTGACCTCAAGGCTTTGAATGCACACGTCATGGCCGAGTGTATCCCTTTGTTCGCGTGTTTCTGTCGCCTTATCGCCAGGGTTGATTACGAACATGTTTTTAGGCTGTTTTGTCATTTTTACTGGACACTCCAGAATAACGCACTAGAAGTTTACAGGCTGTGGGTGTTGGCTGCTGGGTAAGAGGTTTTGAAATGCAAATAAGGAAGAATGGCAGCACTTTGCTAAGCTCTAGGTGAAGGAGTGTGTGTTTAGCCAACAGGGCAAACCCCACACACCCACTGGAGAAAACCTGACATGTCAGTGTTTTAACTTGTTTATCCAGACATTTAACTTGCCTGTTTGTAGTCAAACTACTTAAAGACTCCATTGCTTCTTTAACCGGCTCCTCCTCAGCTCTTAGCATACCTATGGATGCTCCCACCGTGTGGGATCCCTCGGCCACTCACAAGCCGTCGGCTGTTTTGCCCGCGGAGGCGGCCGTGGAGCAACTCCGTCTTATGGCCAGCGTTGTTCTCGCGCTGCTCTCTGAGCCACTTTGTGAGTATCTCCTGTCGAATTCAACATGATGATGGGACTGAAAGAAAACTGCTCCTGAAAATGTAGAGCAGGGGTCACCAACATGGTGCCCGCGGGCACCCGGGTGCCCCCAAGGACCATTTGAGGTGCCCTCGGACCTGTTCTAAAAATAGCACAACTCACTACTTAGCTGCATTTAAAATTTCATTTTATTCAGTTCAAAAAAGCTAAGTCTGGTCCTCTGGACATTCAAAAAAACAAAACAAAGCAAAAAAAAAAAAACTGTAGAAACGTTTCGTCTTTCGTCCGAAAGACTTCCTCAGTCTGAGAAGCTGTGTTCAGCTCAGTCTTATAAATAGCACCCTCCCACAGTGGATCAACCAGTTGGCTGATGACAGCCGAAACCAGCTGCTCACATGATCAAGGAGGACCATCAGCCTGACGATGGATCGTTAGCACCCTGATGGTTGTTTGCTATTCACAGAGGGCTGAGTGATACTAGCAATAACAGCATTGTAAGAGGGGGACAGTTGAACCCGGAGGCCTCCACCTCTGTTTAATGATGGACGGTTTCTTTTCACAAAAGCTGAACACAGCAACTCAGACTGAGGAAGTCTTTCGGACGAAAGACGAAACGTTTCTACTTTTTTTTGCTTTGTTTTGTTTTATTTTTTGAATGTCCAGAGGACCAGACTTAGCTTTTTTAGATTTTTCTACCTGGATTATTGAGCATGCATCAGGGTATTTTGTTGTTATTCTTTTTTGTATTTATATAAACAGTATTTTAAAATGTCTATCTTAAAAATATGTTTATTGTACTTTTTTTTTTCAATTTACGCTTTGTTATTTCCGAAGAGTTTATCAAACTGGTGCCCTTTGTATGATTCCGTACCCACGAAGTAGCTCTCAGTTTCGAAAAGGTTGGTGACCCCTGATGTAGAGCTTTCATTTCTCTGTGGTGATGCCAGCCTATTTGTGGGGTTTTGTGGAAAGGTTGTAAATAGTATCTTACCTGTTGTAGACAGCTCTTTCAGCTTGAAGAAATGGAGTTTAATGCAAAACTGATTGCAGTGTAGTATGTTCTTGTTGTTTTCTAATACTGTACGAGACGAGTTAAGGCGTTATCAATCTGGTTTAGACTCAGCCTGATTCAGACTAGCCATGAGCTCATCAGTCCAGTCAGAATTAAACTACATTTCTCCAAACTGAGGTTGTGCAAAGGCCTATCTACACCATGTAAGATATTTATTGTTCACAAGCCCTCTGCTTCAAAAGATCAGAACCATCCTTTTTAAAATGTGTTCTGAAGTGGAAAATCTACTGAAAGTTCTTAATGGTTTTATCTGTATCTGATGTAACAAAGTCTTTGTTCACATACCACTAAGAGTAGGCAGAACAGATGCTTGTATAAATATAATGCAAATATTAAATGGTTATAGAGGTAACTTTTATGTTGTTTAAAACTAACTGCTGTCATTTGATTATCCATCACTTCATTTACAGGCCACACATTTTCTAACCCAGAAAGAGTCAGCGATAGATTTGAAAATGGCACTTGGTAAGTATTTATTTTTCTTTATTTTTCCTCTGCGTTTACCTCAAAGTCCACTCCTGTTGTTGTTTATGTGTGTGTGTTTGGTTGGTTGTGCAGCAGTAAGCTGGAGAACGTGTGTGACAACACAGTGATCCGAGCCAGAGGGTTGCCTTGGCAGTCGTCAGACCAGGACATCGCTCGGTTCTTCAGAGGCCTCAACATCGCCAAGTATGAACATCTGCACAAGTTTTTTTTTCGACAGCCACAATCGTATAAGTGCTAATACTCTGGGAGCTGCTGTGTAACCATGCGCATGTTGTGTTGCACAGAGGAGGGGCTGCGCTGTGTCTTAACGCTCAGGGAAGGAGGAACGGTGAAGCCCTCGTTCGTTTTGTCAGTGAAGAACATCGAGACTTGGCCCTGCAGAGGCACAAACACCATATGGGCAACAGATATATAGAGGTGACCTGTCCAGACACAGCTTGTACTTGCTGATTTAAAAAGTTAGATGGAAAACTCGTGTATATACATTTTAAAGCTCCATTTGTAATGCCAACTCTTAAATAACCCTTATATATTTTTTCCTTTTAATGCCAGGTTTATAAAGCAACTGGAGAAGATTTTCTGAAGATAGCAGGAGGTGAGACGATTTAACACTTGATGGTTTTTGATGTTGTGTAAATTTCTTTAACAATTCTGATGAAGAAAAAAAACTCTGAGCTTCCGTCACATAATGAAATGTCTCATGATGATTTTACACAAAGTATTTATCACCTTATTTAATATTTCCATTCTAGTTCATTAGTGTTTTGCTTTAGAATTTTTATGACTTGCCGTTTTCTAAAAGAAAAGTTATATAATTCGTAGAACAAATTGAAAGTTATGACTCAACTGTGGCATTTTAATAATGTTAATGATGGAGCAACACGTTAGTCAACAAGCAGAATTGTTATTAATTTGCATTTTTCACATTTTGTTCATGTGACGCAGGGTTCAAAAGAAAACAATTATGTACTCGTCCAAAACCTAAGTTTTTCATTGAAGACCAAATTTATGAAAACATTAAAGCCCCACTGACATGATTTAATTTTCATAAAATTGCTCAAAATATATATATTTTATCATTTAAATATGTTCGGTTTTGCAAACAAAATGATAAATCACTTTAATTTAGCTTTAAATGTGATTTTGAACTTCAAGCCGTGTTTAATCATGGGAAATCCGATTACACGCGAACGCACCATCTGTGACGTAACACCGGGCAGAGCTCTGGGCTTGTCACAGTGCGCAGGTATGAGCAGCTCCACATGAAGGTAAGTCTGATACAGCATCAGACCTAAATTAGATCCTGTTGTTTCTTGTTCCATCACCCAAACTATTTTCTGCTTCCCAAAATGAAGACAAATAGCTCAAATCTTCACATAGATTGATAAATTTGTCGGGTTTTAAATTGTCCGCTATTAAAGAGACCAGAGCCCTCTGCCTCTCACTACGTCACAGATGGTGCGTTCGCGTGTAATCGGATTTCCCATGATTAAACACGGCTTGAAGTTCAAAATCACTTTTAAAGCAAAATTAAAGTGATTTATCATTTTGTTTGCAAAAACGAACATATTTAAATGATAAAATATGTATATTTTGAGCAATTTTATGAATAGTAAAAAAAATCATGTCAGTGGACCTTTAAAGTCAAGTGTACACAAAGACCTTGTTCACGTCTGCAACATGAGTTCTGTTTAACTCGTGTTGCGCTGCCTTTGCGTGTTTGTCAGGAACCTCCAACGAGGTGGCGATGTTCCTGTCGCGCGAGGACCAGATCATCGTGAGGATGCGGGGCCTCCCCTTCGACGCCACGCTCAGTCAAGTGCTGGACTTCTTCTCTCCGCGGGACGGGCTAAAAGAGACGTGTCCGGTCAGCGGAGGGACGGACGGCATCTTATTCGTCCGCTACACGGACGGGCGTCCCACCGGAGATGCTTTTGTGCTGTTTGCATGTGAGGAGCATGCTCAGTGCGCTCTGAGGAAACACAAGGACATGCTGGGGAAAAGATACATCGAGCTGTTTAAAAGTACGGCGGCAGAGGTGCAGCAGGTACAAAGCATGGAAAATCTTCACTTTAAAAAAAATTCATTTATTCATACCTTTAAAAGAAACAAAATAAAACAAATTCATCAAAAAGAAAGAGGAAAAAAAAAACGTTGAATGAAACGGGTACAGAAAGAAGAAGAAAATTCTTATAATATCCCACAAAACAACAACTCAGGCTTTAACATCTTCAAAGTGAAAGCAAAAATATTAGGCATCCTTCACTTGGCACTATACTTTTCTAACAACTTTAACTTCATCATCTTTTTAAACATATAAATTGTTTTAGAAATGTTTATGGTGATATCAAGTCAATTCCACCGAATTACAATGCAGCGCCTTCAAACTAGTTCTAAATGGAGGTTTTACAAACATTTCCATTCCCTTATGATATATTGACTCATTTTTTAAACAAATTTAATTGAATATTTGGGGTAATTTTTTATGAGCTTTATACATGAATTGTAAAAAATACTATATTCAACCAAATCATAAAATTTTAATAATTTCAACTGATGAAATAATATATTTGTTGAGTGACCATAGTACTTCCTACTAATAATTCTTATATCTCTTTTTTTTGTAAAGTAAAAACAGGGTTTGTAATTGTTTTGCATTCTTTTCCCCAAACTTCAATACAATAGATTAATAAATATGGAACAATCATTACATTATACAATATATACAAAGCTTTGTCATTCAAAAACTCTTACTTTATACAGTAATGCAATTGATTTAGCTATTTTTATTCTTAAGTATTTTACATGAGATTTCTGTGTCTACAGTTTTAGATAATTATTACAGCAGGGCTTGCAAGGATAACTACTGTATATGCTTTTCTTTAATGTGTTTGAGTTTTTCTGTTTCCATTTTCTCTTCCTCCATCATGTCCTTCACTTGTGACGTGAATAGTCATGAAATAATTTTCCTATCTCTCAGGATGGATGAGCTTACAGCCCTCTTGCATATCTATGCATAGGCTTTCCACCGCACTGTGTGTGACACAGGAGCCTTATGAGCCTCCTTCAGAAGTGCAAACATGCTGGTGTCCTGTTGGCTACAGGCCAGCTCCGGTTGGGTTTAGCTGTTTTGCAGTGTCACACGTCAGGAGCGAGGCTGTATGATGCATATCTCCTTTTTAAGTGTCTTATAAGATGGTCATTGTGTGAAACATCCACATTATTGTTTTCTTGTTTTGTTTTGTTTTGTACATATTTTGCTATGTCTGCATACTTTGTAATATTTTAGCCATTCATTGTATTGTTAATTCAGGAGATGGGTGTTGTGACTTTTGTTTTTGTAGTTTTTTTATGCTTAAAAAAAAATGATATTGGTTATTTGTTTCTCCCAAAAATATTTAACTGTAAAATTTCTTCTTTTTTTAAATTTATTTTTTATTTTTTATTAATTTTTTTGTAAAATTTCTTCTGAATAATTATTCTCTTTAAAATCTGCTATAGCATACTTTCAATATTTTTGCCTTTTTATTGTTACTTTTAGCCAGAATTTTGTTACTTTTAGCTTCTAGCTCTCCATTTCCTATTCACTTTAAGTCATTTTTACATATTTTTCTTTTTGTCTTTTGTAACTTTTAGACTAACTTCTTTTGTTAAGCTTTTGCAACATTAGCTAGTGTTTTAGCCTATTTTTTTTTTTTAGCTAATATAGTGCTAATTCTGGCTTTTAGCTAGCATTTTGCTTGTTTTTTGCTATTGAAAAGTGTTTAGCTCTTTTTAGCTTTTAGCTAATTATCTCCTTTTTGTAGCTTTAAGAAATCGGTTTCAGATTCTTTTGCAGATTTTAGCAAGAGTTTTTCCAGCTCTCGACGTTCATGCTAGCTTCTCTAAACTGCTGACTCCGGTTTTATTTTGAACATTTTATGATATGACAACACAAATGCGGCCATGGTAGCTCAGTGGTGCGGGCTCGCAGTCCTGAGGCTGCAGGTTCAAGCCCAGGTTATGACAGGAACATCATCCGGTGTAAAACTGTTAAATCTTTCATGTGAGGTTTGCTCGCTGTGGCGACCCCGGAGAAGTGAGCAGCTGAATAAAAAAAAAAAAATGAAAATACAAATAAGGTTTGTTTAGCCTAGCCTACTTTCTTGACCCTCTTTGAGGTGGAATCTGTGATTTGAAACGTGTGTGTGTGTGTTTTAGGTACTGAACCGGTACTCGTCGCCCCCTCTCATCCCCGTGGCTCCGGCGCCCCTGGTGTCAGTGCTGCCCTCAGTGTCTCTCCTGCCCCCTCCAGGTGGAGCGAGGGACTGCCTGAGGCTGAGGGGGCTGCCGTACACGGCGAGCATCGAGGACATCCTCACCTTCCTGGGCGAGTTCACACAGGATGTGAGGCCGCACGGCGTGCACATGGTGCTCAACCAGCAGGTACTTGCACCAGCAGACTGACACTCCCTCAACTCGTATGCTTTCTGACACGAATTTGGCAAAATCATTACTGTGAATTAAAAAAAAATTTTTTTTTTTAACAGGGTCGTCCCTCTGGTGACTGCTTCATCCAGATGACTTCGGCGGAGCGTGCACTTCAGGCCTCGCAGCGGCTTCACAAGCACGTGATGACCAGTCAGCGTGGGGCGAACAGCCGCTACGTGGAGGTGTTCCCCTGCAGCGCCGAGGAGATGGGCCTGGTGCTGATGGGAGGCTCGCTCTCACACACGCACACACACAAACATAACCGGAGCAGAAGTGGGACAGGGCTCAGCCCGCCGCCATGTAAGTTCAGATGTAAGTGCTGCTGGGAGCTGGGGGTGCTTCGGGACTGCAGGGTAGGTGGGTTCCCCCTGATGGGTGCAGGGTTTGTGGTTTCTCTCCAATCTAGAGCTGTTGGAGGATGGGGAGATGGATTTAAAACTGTGTGTGCAAGAATGTGAGTGTGATTCCTCTTAAAAATGTTGTGTGATTCTTTCACCCCATTTGCATGTCCTGAAAATACTCAAGATTTTGAGTTTTGTTCTCCAACGTCAACACATTCTGATTGAGTAGTTTTAATTTTCAGTGGCATGCTCATCACTCATTCCTTACCACTGCTGAGGCCATTCATAAAGATCTGGAAGGGTTGGGAAAGTGTAAGCTGAACAGTTTCTTACAAGTGAACAATCTGGCAACGCAGCTTACAACTTTCTGATCTTATCAGATCGGTAGTGGGTGTTGTGGGTTTTAGTCTGTATAGACGAGCACACAGCTGTGTGCAACTCCTTTTCTCTGTCCAATCAGGAGCTGTGCCAAAAGGTGGGCGGAGCTGGTGTTAGGTGTGTTTTGTTCTGTCTTTTCAGTGATCTCTGATTGTCTAATTAACACTGATGGTGTTTGCATAAAATCAATACTGTTTTTTGTGTGTGTCATCTTTAAGCAACAGTTAAGATCTTTTAAAGTGGAATTCTGCAAAAAGCTTATGAACAGTCAATATCTTAACTGTTTCAGATTACTTTTTGAACAGCTTTTTGTCAACAAATGTGAAATTCTAAGACCAAAGTATGTTGCTGCTTGTCATCATGTAATGGATATTTTATTAACAGGGCTTTTACATCACCGTCAGGTAATCTTACATAAAATGCTCTGGTTATTTATAAACCTAAATACAAACCGGATTCCAAAAAAGTTGGGACACTAAAGAAATAGTAAATTAAATTTGAATGCAATGATGTGGAGGTGCCAGCATCTAATATTTTATTCAGAATAGAACACAAATCACAGATCAAAAGTTTAAACTGAGAGAATGTATCATTTTAAGGGAAAAATATGTTGTTTCAAAATTTCATGGCGTCAACAAATCCCAAAAAAGTTGGGACAAGTCCATTTTTACCACTGTGTGGCATCCCCCCTTCTTCTTACAACACTCAACAGACGTCTGGGGACAGAGGAGACCAGTTTCTCAAGTTTAGAAATAGGAATGCTCTCCCATTCATGTCTAATACAGGCCTCTAACTGTTCAATCGTCTTGGGCCTTCTTTGTCGCACCTTCCTCTTTATGATGCGCCAAATGTTCTCTATAGGTGAAAGATCTGGACTGCAGGCTGGCCATTTCAGTACCCGGATCCTTCTCCTACGTAGCCATGATGTTGTGATTGCTGCAGAATGTGGTCTGGCATTATCTTGTTGAAAAATGCAGGGTCTTCCCTGAAAGAGATGACATCTAGATGGGAGCATATGTTGTTCTAGAACCTGATGGGAGCACATGTTGTTCTAGAACCTGAACATAGTTCTCTGCATTAATGGTGCCTTTCCAGACATGCACGCTGCCCATGCCACAAGCGCTCATGCAACCTTATATCATCAGTGATGCAGGCTTCTGAACAGAGCGTTGATAACAACTTGGGCTATCCTTGTCCTCTCTGGTCCGGATGACATGGCGTCCCAGTGTTCCATAAAGAACTTCAAATGGAGACCCCCTCAGCCCAACTCAAACTGCAGTTGGGCCACCTCGTTGGATTTGTTTGCTCATCTAATTTGTGATGCTTTATGGTCAGACTTTTCTGCCCCAACCCTGGACCCTCCCACTAACTATAGTGCACCAAATGACTTTTAAAAACATGTCAGGTCTTAATTTCCTGCATGTAAACGCTCGTAGCTTTCTAAAAAAAAATTGATGCCTTGAAAATTCTGGTCAGTTCTTCTGGGGCAGAAGTGATCTTCATCTCTGAAACTTGGCTCAACAAATCTGTTCTGAATAATGATCTGGTAATCAATGGATTTGATATCTATCGCTGTGACCGTCAAAAAAGGGGGGGTGAGATCAGAGATTCATCAGCGATTCTTTGGTTTGCAGTATTGTGTCTGTTAAAACAATCCCAAACCAGTTTGAGGCCTTAGCTGTAAACATCACTTTGAAAGGAGGTCAGATATTATCTGTAGTGGGTTGTTATCATCCCCCCTCAGCAATACCTGAGGCTCTATCCTCCCGAACAGAATTCCTAGGAAATTTAAAATTCAAAGAGATTTTTTTTGGCAGGAGATTTCAACATTGACTGGGATAAGTCAACCCCCCTTCTGTGATAAGGAATATGGCCTATCACTCAATCTAACCCAACTTATTGACTCTCCCACTAGACAAAACAAAAACTGTCCTAAAGAATCTTCCATCTTAAACCTGTTTCTAACAAATACGCCTCTCAAATTCCCTGGTACAGGTGTATTTGCTGACATTTTGAGTGATCATTGTGTAATAGCGGCTCTCAGAGATATTAAACTTCCACCTTCTAAGCCCAGAATAATTCAAAAAAGGGATTTGAAACGTTTTTGTGAACAGTCATTCCTTTGGGATCTATCCCACTTTGACTGGCATGTATTCTATTAACCAACGACGTGAGCACCGCCTGGAACTATTTTCATAATAGTTTCATTTATTTTGTGAACAAACACTCCTTTCCGCCAGTTACGGATAAAGGGACGTGACAGCCCCTGGTTTACTCCTGAACTAGCTGACCTCCTGCACAAGAGAGACCATCTTTGGGCCGTAGCAAGAAAATCTGGCTCAGACACTGATTGGTTGAATTTTCGGTAGCTGAGGAATAAATGCTCACCTGCCATCAAAGCTACAAAACGTAACTATTTCTTATCTCAGACATCCAAAAAACTAAATGACCCAGAAAAATTCTGGAAAACCATCAAATCTCTCTCGGGTATCACCCAATAATCTGACCTCCCATCACAAATTCTCGTTAACTCTGTTCCTGTGTCAAATAAGCACGAGATCCTAAACTGTTTAAAGAAACAATTTGTTGTTTCTAGTTCATTATTTGACACAGTCAGTTACGTGGCAGCACGGTGGCACAACTGGTAGAGCTGCTGCCTCTCAGCGAGCAGGTCCCCGGTTCAAATCCCGGTCCGGGGGCCTTTCTGGGTGGAGTTTGCATGTTCTCTCCGTGCATGCGTGGGTTTTCTCCGGGTGCTCCGGTTTCCTCCCACAGTCCAAAAACATGCATGTTAGGCTGATTGGTAACTCTAAAATTGACCCTGGGTGTGAGTGAGACGGGTCCCTCTTGTAAATGAGTACCCGTGACTCAACGAGGCTAGCCTGTATAAATAAAGGTTGAATGAATGAATGAAAACTAATGGAAATTCAGCCATTTCATCTAACAACCAAACTTCTACAAATCAAATCCCTCCTATAAGTCAATCCTCAGTTAATCACACCTCTTTTTCTCCGTTCTCAGTCAGTGAGGTAAATAAACTGTTAAAAGGTCTTGATCCTAAAAAATCTGCAGGTCCAGATGAACTTCCACCTTATTTCTTAAGGCTGGCTGCTCATATCATCACAGTCCCTGTGACCCACATCTTTAATCTGTCCATAAGCCAAAACTCCATTCCGGATGCTTGGAAAACAGCCTTTGTTCTTCCTTTGCTGAAGGGAGGTGACCCCACCTCACTGAACAACTATCGACCAATCTCTAAACTCTGCATTTTAGCCAAGGTTCTAGAAAAACTGATAAACTCTCAAATCAAAAATTATCTGGACTCATTTAACATCTTACCTCTCCATCAATCTGGTTTCAGGAAACAACACAGCACAACGACTGCTTCACTGAAGGTTCTTAATGACGTTGTTGAAGCATTGGATGCTAAGGATTATTGTGCTGCACTTTTCTTAGACCTGTCTAAAGCTTTTGACACTGTGGATCATAACATCTTGTGTCATAAGCTCTCAGAAATCGGTTTCTCAGATCGCACCATTGGTTGGTTTTCTAACTATCTTTCCGATCTGAGGCAATGTGTTCAACATAATGGTACTTCTAAAAAAGCTAAGTCTGGTCCTCTGGACATTCAAAAAACAAAACAAAGCAAAAAAAATTGTAGAAAAGTTTTGTCTTTCGTCCGAAAGACTTCCTCAGTCTGAGATGCTGTATTCAGCTCCATAATTCAGTTCTACAATTTTTTTGCTTGGTTTTGTTTTGTTTTTTGAATGTCCAGAGGACCAGACTTCGCTTTTTTAGATTTTTCTACCTGGATTATTGAGCATGCATCAGGATAATGGTACTTCTTCCAGTTATTTAACAGTCCACAATGGTGTACCACAAGGCTCAGCCTTAGGACCAACCCTCTTTACAATGTACATACCGGTAGGTAATGTAGGTCAGAGCATCCCTGATGCATCCTTACATTTCTATGCTGATGACACAGTTGTTTACTGTCGAGCTAAAACAGTTGCTAAGGCTTTCCAGCTTTTGCAATCTGCTTTTGACATCATCCAGTCAGATTTGTTCCGTCTCAAACTTGTCCTAAATGCTGATAAAACCAAAGGGATGCTTTTTTCAAATAGGAAGTCGGTCCCAGCAGTTCTTCCTCTGATTTTATCCTCAAATGGTGTCCCTATTGAGTTTGTTGATTCCTATAAATATTTGGGTATCCTGGTCGATTCGCTTCTCTCTTTTAAACTCCACGTGGAAAACCTAGTAAAGAAACTGAAAGTTAAACTGGGTTTCTTTTTCAGAAACAGATCCTGTCTAACTCTGAATGCTAGGAAACACCTTGTAACTGCGACTTTCCTTCCCTCCATTGATTACGTGACATTATCTACATGAACGCTCCTACAAGCACCCTGCAGATGTTGGATGCTGTCTATCATGGTGCACTAAGATTCATAACTGGCTGTGATTATCGTACCCACCACTGCACCCTGTATTCACTGGTTAACTGGACATCATTAACCTCATGCAGACTCTTCCACTGGTACATTTTCATCTTTAAATCACTTCTTGGTCTGCTGCCTTCATACATGTCTCTGCGTGAGTGCAGCTACAGCGTGCGCTCTCAGGACATTATTACCTGCAGTGTTCCATCAGTGAGGACTGAGCTTGGAAAAAGGGCCTTCTCCTACTCTTGCTTCCTGGAATATCTTACAAAAAGATCTGAAGCTCTCGACCTTGACCTCTCTAAATGGCTTTAAGAATCTGTTGGAATCCTGGCAAAAACCAATGCAGACATGTTCCTGTTTTTGATTTTCTACATTTGCCTTATAATCTGTCTGTTTTGCTACTTTGACATCTTTGTTTTAACTTGTTAAAAAAATCTGTATTTCTCTCTTATGATTGTCTATTGTTGATTGTCCAAGGAAAATCTACTGTTGCTGTTGTCATCATTCTTTGTTTGTAGCCAGGTCTCTCTTGTAAATGAGTCCTCGAGGCTCAATGGGATTAACCCGCCTAAATAAAGGTTGAATGAAAAAAAAATTGTGACTAATCTGACCACAGAACAGTCTTCCATTTTGCCACACTCCATTTTAAATGACCCCTGGCCCAGTGCAAACGTCTGAGCTTGTGGAGCTTGCTTAGAAATGGCTTCCTCTTTGCACTGTAGAGTTTCAGCTGCAACGGTGGATTGTGTTCACTGACAATGCTTTCTGGAAGTATTCCTGAGCCCATTCTGTTATTTCCTTGACAGTGGCATTCCTGTTTGAGGTGCAGTGACGTTTAAGGGCCCGGAGATCACGAGCATCCAGTAGAGTTTTACGGCCTTGACCCTTACGCACAGCGATTGTTCCAGATTCTCTGAATCTTTTGATGATGTTATGCACGGTTGATGATGATAACTTAAAAGTCTTTGCTATTTTACGCTGGGTAACACCATTCTGGTATTGCTGCACTATCCATCTTGGCTTCTGAGAGACACTGACACTCTGAGAAGCTCTTTTTATACCCAATCATGTTGTCAATTGACCTAATTAGTGTTAATTGGTCTTCCAGCTGTTCGTTATATGCTCAATTTCCTTTTTCCAGCCACTTATTGCTACTTGTCCCAACTTTTTTGGGATTTGTTGACACTGTGAAATTTTGAATCAACATATTTTTCCTTTAAAATGTTACGTTTACTCAGATTAAACTTTTGATCTGTCATCTATGTTCTATTATGAATAAAATTTTGACTTTTGCCATTTCCACATCATTGCATTCAGTTTTTATTCACAATTTGTTTAGTGTCCCAACTTTTTTGGAATCTGGTTTGTAGTAGCGGCATTAACAGCAACAACTTATTCAAAATACAAGCAGAGTCCAGTTTTCTTTTTAAGGAATACAGCAGCAGTTAGTTGTAGCACTTCTGGTGCAAACTGAGGCACTTCCAGAACAAGCATATTTATTTTAATGTAAAATTGATGTTGATTGAGAGGTTTCTAAAATACTTTGTAGCATTCTTGTGAACCTCTACAAAATCTTTTAGGAATGTAATTTTTTTTAAAATTATTATTATTATTATTATTATTATTATTATTATTATTATTATTATTATTATTGTAGTTAAGACTGCTACAATCCACATTGTTCTTGGCCTCTCTTGGACTAGCCGTTAGCTCATCAGTTCTGTCAGAATTAAATTAAATTTCTCTAAACTAAAGTCGTTCAGAGCTATCTGCAATTCGTAAGGTTTAAATGTTTGTAACCTTTCTACCAAGCCCCAATTCAAAAATCAGAACAGTTTAGATTTTTTGTTTCCTTTTTTATTTTTGAATAAAACAAACAGTCTGAAGCTAGAACCATATTGTTGAGGATGCACCACAGGAAGAACTAGAGACTCTGGAGGAGACTGTAGTTAATTTTTTATGGGACAATTACTTTGACATAAAATATGAGGACATTTCGTTCTGTTACACCCTGCCCAGTAAATCACCAAATACCAAACCGTCGGTAGTTGTCGAATTCGTTAGCAGGAAGTTTAGAAACTATGTAATTAGTCAATCACACCTACTGAAGGGAACAAAAACGTACATAAATGAACATCTAACAAAAAAAAACGGAAGAATTGCAAAGGAAGCAAGGTGGCTAAGAAGCCAACACAAAATAGCATCAACGTGGACAAGAAATGGAAACATCTTTATCAAAACACATGTAGGGGCTAACCCTAAAATGATAAAAGAACTGAAGGATCTAGAGGAGCACAGAGGAGGACAAAGTACAAATCAATGAAACAACTGAAATGAACAAATACATCAAATACATTAAAACATGACAACATACGAAGACTCAGAACCTAAAATATATAATGTTAATGATGTTATTGATGCTAACTTTTTTCCAGTAATAAAAGATAGCGAATACTACAATGAAGAGCAATTTAATGACATCAATATAACAAATGGAGTTCTCTCTATTATTCACATTAACAGCAGAAGTATAAATGCAAATATATCCAACATAACAGATTACTTAAAACAGTTAAATAGAACTTTTACGATAATAGCACTGTCAGAGACATGGCTCAATGACGATAACACAAGTAATATTCACATTGAAGGGTATGAATTATTTCACATGAACAGAAATAATAAGAGAGGCGGTGGTGTCGCTTTATATGTTAAAAATGAATTAAAATGTAAACTAAATAATGAAATGTCAATAATAGTTGATAATCTTATGGAAATGATAACAATAGAAATAATAAACAAAAATGATAAAAACATAATAATAAGTTGTGTATATAGATCACCAGGATCAAATATAGAAATATTCACTGATAAAATCCTGGAGCTATTGGAGAAGAGTTTTAATAAAAAAGTTTTTCTGTGTGGAGACTTTAACATTGATATGGGAAACAAAACAGATTCAAATAACATCAGTACATTTATAAATTCAATGTACAGTTTAAATATGTATCCATTGATATCCAAGCCAACAAGAATTACAACTCATAGTGCCACAATAATTGATAATATTTTCACAAATATAACAGACGGAGAGGTGATAGGTGGTATCTTAACGACCGACTTAAGTGATCATTTACCAGTTTTCACAATCTATAAAAATGATCAAAGTATCACAAAAGAAGTTAACGCAAAGAAAAAGATCATAAACACATCAAAAAAAGTTATGGAAAAATTAAAAGAGGATCTAGATAAACAAGACTGGAATAAAGTGTATGTTGATGATGTGAACAGATCATATGATGAGTTTATGAATATCTTGGAAACTCTGTATGAAAAAAATTGTGTACAAACAAATTACACAAAGAGAAAAATTGTTGACCAACCATGGATGACAAAAGGGTTGAGAAATGCTTGTAAAAAAAAGAATTATTTGTATTCGTGTTTCTTGAAATTGCGAAGTCAAAACGCTGAAGAAAAATATAAAAAGTATAAAAATAAATTAGTAGGGATTATAAGGAAACATAAGAAAGAATATTATAGTAAATTATTAGATAAAAGTAATGGTGATATGAAAGCAACATGGCGAGTAATGAATAGTGTTATGAAGAATCATAAAGCAAAAACTAGTATTTCAAAATATTTTGTAAAAGAAAAAGATGAGGTTTATGATGAAAATGAAATTGTCAATGGATTTAATCAGTATTTTGTGAATGTTGGATCAAGCCTTGCAGCTAAAATACCAAAAGTAAATAATAATGTGAGCCACACAATTACAGGCTGTACAAGCAGTATTTTTCTAAATGGAACTAACGAAGAGGAAATAATGAAAGTAGTAAAAAATCTTACAGACAAGAGATCAAAGGACTGGGTGGACATGGATATGATGTTTGTAAAGGATATAATGAGCCATGTTATTGAGCCGTTTACATATATATGTAACTTATCATTTTCAACAGGAATATTTCCAGATAATATGAAAGTAGCTAAGGTAGTTCCTCTTTTTAAAAATGGTGATAAATGTGTGTTCAACAATTATAGACCTATATCCTTGTTACCACAGTTTTCTAAAATTCTTGAAAAACTATTTGTGAACAGACTAGATCAATTTATAGACAAACAAAATATTCTAAGCAATAGTCAATATGGGTTCAGAGCTAAAAACTCTACATCAATGGCTCTCATGGAATTAATGGAACAAATAACTACTGCTGTCGATCAAAAACAATTGTGTCAGTATTTTTGTTGATTTAAAAAAAGCATTCGATACTATTGATCACACCATTCTCCTTGAAAAACTGAACAAATATGGTATTAGAGGACCAGCATTACAGTGGGTATCTAGCTATTTGAAAGATAGGAAACAATTTGTACAAATAAATGATGTAAGATCTGACCTCTGTAATATCACATGTGGAGTTCCCCAGGGCTCTGTGCTTGGACCAAAGCTATTTATTTTATATGTGAATGACTTGGTAAATGTGTCAGGACTCCTTAAATGTATACTTTTTGCTGATGATACCACATTTTTCTGTTTAGGTGAAGATATAGAACAAATGTTGGAATTGATAAAGACAGAATTTACCAAAATACAAACTTGGTTTAAAATCAATAAATTATCATTAAATCTAGAAAAAACTAATTACATGATATTCAGTAATAAAAAGAAAACTGTTGATGTTCCACTCAAAATTGAGGGTGTTGAGATTTGTAGAGTGAGTGAGGTGAAGTTTTTGGGTGTTATTATTGATGACAAACTGACATGGAAACAACACATAAATTCTGTAAGAATAAAAATAGCTAAATCGATTGCAGTACTATACAAGGTCAGAGACCTATTGAATGATAAAGCTCTGTATTTGTTGTATAACACAATCATTGTTCCACACTTAATCTATTGTATTGATGTTTGGGGGAAAGCGTGTAAAACAATCACAAAGCCTATTTTTGTATTACAGAAAAGAGCTGTAAGAATTATCACTAGAAAACATTACTGTCATCCATCCAGTACATTATTTTATCAACTGAAATTATTGAAGTTCCATGATTTGGTTGATTATAATATTTTATCAATTATGTATAGGGCTCAGAACAACAAATTACCTTTAAATATCCAAATGCACTTTGTTAAAAGACAAAGTTGTTATAATCTTAAGGGGACAGAGATGTTTGTAAAACCACAATTCAGAACTAGCTTGAAGGGACGTTCTACCTCAATCCAGGGAATTAGATTATGGAATGGCTTGGAGAATGTAGTTAAAAATGCCAAGTCACTGTTTACATTTAAAAAAATGATCAAAAGGAATTTGTTGAAAAAATATATATGAATTAGCATAATGTGTATTGTATTATTTATTAGTAATGTATTAGTATTAGAAAATTAGAAAGAGTTAGTCATTTTGTACTACTGGTGGAAGATTATTAATGTGCTTTGTATCAATTTTTAATTATGTATTAGTATTAGAAAATTAGAAAGAATTAGTCATTTTGTACTACTGGTGAAATATTATTAATGTGTTTTGTATCGATTATTAGTTACGTATTAGTATTAGAAAATTAGAAAGAGTTAGTCATTTTGTACTACTGGTGAAATATTATTATTGTTTAATCTGATTGTTTGAAAAAAGGGGCAGATATAATAAGATTTATTCTTCTTTCTGCTTCCTTTCATTTTTTTACATTGTGTACGTATCATTAATGGGATTGTCTTGTATTGTGTTTCTTTTGTAAAAAAATGAACAAATTTAATAAACAAACATAAACATATTGTAAGAGTCTTTTGGGAACAGCCACAAAACTATTGCCTAAAATAGCTCATAAGTACCGGTAATTTTTCTCCTAAATAGTTTTACTGCTAAACTTTACCTTTTGAGATTGAGAAGTCCGTATAACAGTGTCTTTTCACTAATTAAATGTTTTTGTTTTTTGGTTGTCATCACATTAAATGCTGCTTAAAGACTCCGCTATCGATTCACTTTGTTTTTAGCGCCTGCTACAGATTTTGTTACTAAAAAAGGTCTTGTCACAAAAAGCTGCAAACCTGGTTATACAGGCCTGTTAAACACAACCGCTTCTATTCACGTGCGCTGCCTTGTGTGTTTGTAAGGAGATCCTCTTGTGGAAAAATCCAAACAATAAGCAGATTCTCCACTACGACTGTCCACGTCTAGTTTTGTCTGTATGGATGAAAAAAGATAAAACTTTCTTCATGTCCCCCCATCTTTTTTAGGTCTATCACCACCATCCTACTCCTTCGCCCCCATTCCATCCATCCTGCCCACAGAAGCTGCTCTCTACCCTCCACTCGGGCAGGTGCTGTTGACCCCTCGACCTCTCCCACCAGGACATGCCTTCTACCCTGCTTCAGCGCAGCTGTACATGAACTACACGGCCTACTACCCCAGGTGAACACACACTGCTTGAATTCACGCTAAATTCTGGAGACTAATGTAGTTTTATTAAAATAGCCAAATATTCAGAATTTCCAGTGTCTGAGAAACTAATAATTGATTAAGGAGATTCTGAAATATTGGCAAAAATAATTACTCTAACTTTTATAAATGGATTTAGACTTCTCTTGGGCCTAACAAGGCTGTCGGTGTTCACTTGGTGTTCTGCTGAGGAAGACTCTGCGCAACTTAACTCGTGTGTTTATGGTTGATTTTGCAAGCCTTCTGTTTGCGTAGCCGATATTATGATCATATTAATATGAATGTATAAGGCTGTTGCAGTAAAACATTTTAAATGTTTTGTTTTTAATATTATAGGATTGTAAAAATATATTTTCTGCATTTGGCTTTTAGTTAAACATGCTCAAACGTTTACAACAAAATTAAATGCAGAACCTTTTTTTTTTTTAGCTTCAAAGATCAAGATAATTTTGTTGAAAAGAAACTTTACCCTTAAGCTCTATACAGTAGTTTGTTTTTATTAGCTGCTGTTGTGATGAGTACAATCTGATCAGATCTGTTAGCAAAATATCTATTTGCAAACTTCAATAAAACCCTCAGAAAAACATCTACAATTGAGAGGTCAACTTGATTGAAGATGGCCACCACTGCTACAAAGTAAATGACCTTAGCAAATACACAATTCAGTTCAATTCAAAATACTTTATTAATCCCAAAGAGAAATTAATTGTTGTTGTAGCTCATCGTCCTTAAGAGTTGTTCTAGATGCTGATGGCTGTGGGCAGGAAGGATCTGCAGCAGTTCGTCCCAAAGCGGATCTGAAGAAACTGGCTGCAGATGCCGATCTGTCCACCCAGACCCAGCAGACCTCTCGCTCCTCTTGGGCAGCAGGACTGCCTGAATGTCTGGCATAACTCCTCTCGGAGCGATGGCCTTTTCTCCCAGCAGCCTGCTGAGCCCCTCGTCGCCGCGGACTTTAACTGCAGGTGCCAGGATACAATCTTGGCCCTCCCGCTGTCATGAGCTGCGTTTCTAGCCACCTCCAAGATCTTGGCAGTCAGGCACTCCAGCACCGCCTCCAGGTAGACGGGAATGCATCCATGGTGCCTCCTTTTCAACTCATTTGAGATTTGGGGCTGTAGCTGAGGTATTATATGAGCTTTTGAGATGTTAATCAGGTGGTCCCAGTTGTAGAAACCACCTTGTTGTCATGGTTATGCATCATAACAAATGTCCAAAAGTAAAAAAAAAAAGTTTTCAGTAAAAATCCTTCTAGCGGCACAGCATCTGATACCAGAGGAAGTAATCATCCGAAAAAAGCCATTTACCGGTATATCCAGAAAAAAGAGGATTTAAAGTTTTCAACAGCAAACTCAGAATGACTGTAAGAGAGCTACTCCAACATGCAGCCACCTTGAGCGTCGCAATTCTGGAACATAAACGGCTATAACTCAGTCAGTTTTATAGTTGAGCTTAGAGCTGTCATTTCTAACCTGGGCCCAAAGCCCGGCCTGGCCTGAATTTGGGCCGGACCGGGACGTAATAATGTGCTGGATGGGTGGGCCGGGTCGGTGTCGGGCTTTTGGTTGTGTCGGCAGACGCACGCAGCTGACGATCCATTTATATGGCAACATGGCTTGCCGTACAAACCAATTAAATGGCAATATGGCTTGCCATATAACCATCACTAGGCATGCAGCCATTTGACCATGAGCTGGCCGGCCTTGAAAGAGGCGAAAAGTTCAGTTAAGTTTCAGATGGGACTACCGGTACTGCCAGGCAGCGATCCATCGCCCAAATGGATGTTCAGCCGCTGCACTCAGCGGAAGGAAAGGACAAACACCCACTCAGCTCCGATCTTCTGCCCCTTTTATTCAATATTCATTTTATTCTCCTTTTATTCTGACCATTAATAGCTGTATAAGCAGTCAAAGCTTAATTAAAAATGTCGGGGGGTTGGTTTGGGTTCGGACCTTACTGTTAATTTGTTGGGTTGCGAGGGGTTCGAAAATGATGGCTATGGGCTGGGGCCAGGTCGGATCAGATTTTTTTGGGGGCCCGAATGTAACTCTAGTTGAGCTAAACTGGTAGTAGCTGATTCATCTCCAACATGTACATCAAGTGCAAACGGATCATAGAAGTTCTTTTTTTTTCTTCAAAACTTTGGCATGCAAGAAGGCAGACGTCAAAAAAGTAAAATAAAATAAAAGATTGGCTAATAATTTTAAGTCTGTTTTACTCTCAAATAATATGGAAGTTCATTGTTTGGTTAAACAAGAATGGTTTGTGTCTGGTTGAAGTGTGTCTTGCCAAAGAGAGAGACAAGGACAAGGGTAGTTGATAACTGTGTTATCAGAGAGCTCAGTAAACATGAGGTGACCTCTGTTTCTTCCTTATTGGTTCTTTGACCAAAAAAAAAAAAAAACACTAACAGGCAACACCCAAAGTTACACTCAGGTTTATGCCTTCGTATCTCATGCTTACTGTATTTGCTGAGAATAATGCAGCTTTTTTTGTGTGTGTGTTCAGAGTTTTTATTTCCTTTACTTATTCATATATGTATATGTATTAATTTCTGCAGCCCGCCAGGCTCCCCTACGACTGTAGGTTTTTTCCCCGCTGCCTCGTCTCTTTCGTCGCCGGCAGGGTTGGTGCGGATGCCGGGCCTGGCCTATAACGGCAGTGGAGTTAAAGAGCTTATCAACGCAGTGCAAGGATACCAGGTAAGCACGAGTTCCCTTCCACTGCATCCCATTTATCTAATAACTTATATTTGTAGCACTCGGACGTGTTCCCATGCCCCTCTGTTTTGTTTTATTCAAATCTCCTCCGACGATGGGTGTGTATCGTCAGGTATCCACTGCGGTTGCTTCAGGCTATCAAACTAGTTTATCCTGTCTACTCTCCCTGATTTGTCACACATGCACTGCAGCTTGCTTTGACTTGAACTGGAAGAGCTCAAGTTTTATTACCGTACTTAGGCCTGGAACAAAGTGAAGAATCCCCAGGATGAGATGTAAACATGGCATGATGAGTCTTTCTGCTTTAGTCAAGCGAGCATCAGGGCTTAGTGTCCGGTCCTCTTCCATGTCAGGCCTGCGTTTTGTTCAGGCCCCTATCGCTCTCTCAGGGTCATGTTTGTGGTTTAAATGTGTCTCTGTCGCACCTCCTACTCCCCTCCCCCCACGCCACAGTACGCTCCCGAGGATGCTCTCGTGCACGGGCCTGTGCACGCTCACGACCCAGCCAGGACGTTTCTTACGCAGCCCAAAGAATGGGTGTGTATTTAAAGGTGTCTGAGGCAGGTGGCAGGTAAGGATTGGCTGAGGGCTCAGCTAGGGAGGGGGGTCCTTTAAAAGACGGCTTCGCTTGTTGTGGGGGCGGGGCTTAACATGACGGCGTGTCCACACAGACGCAGCGAGCAGAGGACATTAGTTTAGGCTGAGTGCTTGGAGTCTGCTTGAGCTTTTATTTTGGGGTTTTTGTTTTGAATCACCGTGATTGGGTGCCTTTTTCTTTTTTTAATCATATGGTGAGCTGTGTCTGTCTGTCCTATTAAAGGTCCACTGACATCATCTTTGAACTTTGCATACTTTGCAACTATGTTCGTTTTTGCAAACAAAATGATAAATTAATGAAAATTCCTTTCAAACTGAGTTTAAAATTAAAAACAGTGTTTCTTCACGGGACATCAGACTACAAGCGAATGCAACGTCTGTGACGTTGCAAAGAGAACGTCTTTAGAACGCCCCTTTTAAATATTCATGGCGGACAAGAAATAAAATGACAATTATCAATCTAAGTGAAGATTTGAGCGATTTGTCTTCAGTTTGGGAAGCAGGAAGTTAGATGAGCAGAAACAGCAGGTTCTAATTTAGGTCCGCACCCGTATTTTTTTTTAGTCTTACCTTTTCAGGAAGCGAGGGAGCTCCGAGGGGGGGGCAGCTTTATTTATTCCATTCTTGACGAAGGTTTACATCTTTTGGGAAAGTGAAAAGGCTCACTTGTTCACTGATGATATTGGAATTCCCAAATGCAACACAACGTACCGGCATTTTTCAAGTTATACAACAAAAAAAAAAGGCGATCTGGCAGAGAATGAGTATGCGTTAAACTAGCAGACACAGACTGAAGGTCCTCCTTCCTACGTCACAGATGTTGCATTCGCGTGTAGTCGGATTTTTCCGTGAAGAAGCACAGGTTTTAATTTTAAACTCACTTTGAAAGGAATTTTCATTAATTTATCATTTTGTTTGCAAAAACGAACATAGTTGAATTATGCAAAGTTCAAAGATTATGTCAGTGGATCTTTAAGATCAGTCTTTACTGGATAATGA
>JBBPBX010030196.1:0-35345 GCA_038048925.1 Garcialebias charrua
GGGCCCTCACCAGATGGTGGCCATTTTGTAACAATTTTGGCTCATCTTTACAAGTTTTTTTTGTGGGCAGTAGAGTAAAAATAAAATAACTTAAAGAAGTCGAAAATAAAATAAAAGTAAAACTTAAAGAAATTTAAAGTAAAATAGTTTAAAACTTGAAGCTTAAACTAGAAATAAAGAATTTAAAAAGTAAAAGGTAACTTCTTTCACCCAAAAAAAAAAAAACATTTTCAAAACGTGAGGAAACAAACTCTTAAAGTGTGGAAAATCAATTATTGAAGCACACAGCAAAGAAAAAGCTCTTTTAGGTATTTTATAGACCAAAAACAGAATGCATAATAACTAAAATTGTTCTGCATTTTCTCTCGGCAAGTTGGCATACTCAGGACGTCGCATTTGATGCAGATGCATGCTCAACATCAGAAATCCTGCTGCCCCATCTCAGTGTGGCTTTGCGTCACACTGCCCTGTCACCCAGACAGTTGGGCAGCCCATGGAAGATTCTGGAATCCTGCTGCTCCATCTCTGGAATCATCCTGCCCTGAGATGGTCTTCAGCCGGTGCTCCGACTCCCAGTGTTTCCAGCAGGGGTCCCTGACCAAACCAGTCTCCTGGGTGGGGCCAAACTCCATCAGCATGACCTAAAGAGCTGGGTAGAATCCAAAATTAGTACAGACAAGAAAATAGGATAATGTTTACATATTTTTAATTCCTACACCCGTATTAGTAAAGTGTTAGTATTAGTATTAGTTTAGACCAATCACCTCAACAATAGAAAACTTTCCCAAAAACTTATGCCATTACTCAGTTTGGTTTCTGAGTTCAAAACAGGATCGTCGGGAGTCCCGGCAGAGACAATTAATTATTATTATTAATTTTGCTTACCTCATGGAGTCTGTGGAAGGAACTTCATTAACGCATGAGCAGAATATATAATTCAAATGATCACCTTATCCATAAAAGTACAATATAACATTAAAATGTTTCCAAGTCAAGTCAGATGTATTAAAAAATAAAAGAACAACTGCATCTCTAGTTAAAGTCATAGTCTAGTTAGTTCTTCGGGGCGTCCCCCTTTTGGAAATATGAGGTTTCTGGAATCTACATTTCAACAGAAGAAAGAGATTTGGTTAGATATATACAAAAGCAATGTTGTTTGTATAAATGTCAATGTAGTTATATATACAAAAGCAATGTCGTTTGTATAAATGTCATCTTTTAAATTATCTCTAAATGTCATCTTTTGAATTATCATTTAAATGCCTCAGGTTTAACACTTTTTCACTGTTTCCAAACTAACTCCCTCCTTTTGAAACAGTTTAAATATAAAACCTAGAACTTTAGAATCATAAAACTAAATGTAGAACCAGTTCCTTATCATTTTTATCTAAGAAAATCAACAATTACATAAATTTAATCCCTTTTAACCAATCAAACAAACCAGTTATCTCAGTTCAAGAGTAAAAGCAGAACAGATGTTTTAGGAAGCTCCAATTTCAGATTTCTTGTACAGGTCTCTTTTGCGAATGAATCTCTGTGACTCACTAATCTGTAAGAAAAAATATATGAAATATTAAAATTTCTACGTTTAAGAAATTTGAAATAGTTTTCATCTAAAAGCAGACTGCTAAAACTCATGATATCAGCCTATGTGTCATTTCCTTGTATGTCTGAAAAATGAGTCTATGTGCATGCTTATTCATGTAACAACAAAATGCAAATTTGACCCCTGAAAACTGGCTATTGCGTCACCATCATATATATCACATGCAAAACTGATATTTCATCTGGGCTCCGGTTTTCATTCATCTGGGCTCCAGTTTTCATTCAATCTGGGCTCCAGTTTTCATTCAGGGACTTCTGACAGCTTTGACCACCATTGTAGCTTGACTAGCACCGCTCCTCCTTTTTGCCTGGGTACACTGTATGTTCAAGAGTTCAAAAGTTCATGAGTTCATTCAAAAGTTCAAGATTTCATGAGTCCATCTGTTGTGCAGCATCACTTCATATAGTAAGACTTGTCTGGATGTGTTTGTTGTTAACTGGACAAGGTTTCACATAGCTCAGCTTGACCCCTCAGCTTGTGTTCAGCTATGCAAGGCGCACAGGCTCCACTTGAGGCAGTGTAGTTCTTTCAGGTGTTTTTCATAAAAGTCACACTTGATAGTAGACTTATATCAACTTATACATGTGAATATCTTATTTGGTTATCAAAAACCAGAGGTTCAGGATGCAAAAGCCACAATGCTGTATGTGTAAACTTCAGCTGCCAGTCTAGTGGAGACGTATCAAATGTATGTGTTCTGTGGGTTTAGCCAGACTTACATCCTTGATCCATAAATTATGTCCTGATTCAAAAACCCTATTAAATACAATTAATCAATATCAAAATCAATGATTTTTTAGCCAATCCTATTTTGGAACATCTGTCAGCATTTACCCCCAACTGAGTCATCCTGTTTGCACAAAAGGGATTTCAAACTACTTTACAAAGTAAAAGCACTCAATTTCATAAAAATATATTTTTTAATTTAAACTGGAACCAAAACTCAAAACCAAATTCCCTATACAGTATACTAATATTCATACATCCTTAAATTCATAAATCCTAACAGTTCACCACTATTCTTGTCACGCATAACCTAAAACAGAATCTATTTACTTAAATTCAATCAAGTCTATGTAATAACACTAAATTACCACTGAAGTCCTCTTCAGGCACTTCACAAAAGCATACACAAAAGTCAACTTAGTACTAATCAAAGTATTTTCAAAGTGGTTTCCCTTCTTAGAGACAAGTGGGGCCAACTAATTCTGAAATCTGATCAAGTTCCACACAACTTCCTAGACCCATTTATTTGTTCATCTTAACTATCCACTTAGTTGTGTGTGTGTGTGTGTGTGTGTGTGTGTGTGTGTGTGTGTGTGTGTGTGTGTGTGTGTGTGTGTGTGTGTGTGTCAACCCATAGCAACCAACACATACCAGTATTCCAAGAATCTTATTCAATTACTAAAACTTACCATTCCACACAACTAATTTCCAAAATTCCTTTCAGTCAACACATTTCTCTGTCAAGTCCTCTTGAACTGTCAATATCTGTCAATCTCATGTCACCTCCACAACTCAATCCTGCCTAAAGGCACAAAACCAGTTTGTTCTGTTTTGTTTCTCAACTGAGAACTCAAAAACTCAAATGACCAGTTTTTAGCTCAGACAGTGGCAACAATCCATCCATCCATCCATCCATCCATTTTCGTCCGCTTATCCGGGGTCGGGTCGCGGGGGTAGTAGCCTAAGTAGGGAGGCCCAGACTTCCCTCTCCCCAGCCACTTGGAGCAGCTCCTCTGGGGGAATCCCAAGGCGTTCCCAGGCCAGCCGAGAAACATAGTCCCTCCAGCGTGTCCTGGGTCTTCCTCTGGGTCTCCTCCCGGGTCAACTGGTTGACAGACACAGACTTTCAGGTGTGTTCATAGTTGCAGGCACTTCATGTGGAGGGTAACTGACCGATCTGGTTTTATTTGTCTCAAGTCAGGTCAATTTTAAAATTTTGTCAGTTATGTCTTTCTGCGTTATGTTTTTTTTTTGTTCATGCGTGCATTCAGTGTCACACATACTCACATATACAAAACAATTCTAAAACAAGCTGAGCCTCTACCTATATTTAGCTGAAACCGCACTCCGTATCCAATTCCAGATTTTTGACTAGATTTTTCCTCATACATATAAGTTCTTGGTAAAAATCAGTCTGACTAGATTTTTCCTCACACATACAGTATAAGTTCTTGGTAAAAATCAGTCTTAATGTTTAAAACTTAAAGCTCTTTATCCTATCGTTAAATAGCCGTGTACATCATAGCTATTAACTTTGAAAAATAGGAATATCACTTTTTAAAATCATGAGGTCTAGGTTCAGCTTTGAACTAGTTCTGTACCGTATTTTTCAACGTACAAGGAATTCCTGTTTATACTCACTGCTTGTTAAATGTGTGATTGTTCGGTTGATCCGTCAGCCGCCACGGTGGCATTGATTTTAGGCCTTGCTGGCCTAGCAGAAACGATCGATCTTCCAGGGCTGTGAAGTGGCCATGCGCATGGACTTTTCAGCTTGCCTTCATCAAAGGCCATCGTGGGCAGGTGTGAGGATCTCCAGAGTCTTCGGCACCAAGAAATGATGGGTTTTCTCAAACAAAAACCCTGCAGCAACTTCTACTAAAAATGAATCACACAAGAGACAACAGTTAGCATTTGATTTAGCTCTTTGCAAAGGGGAAACATCTCCTAACGAAGTCGGAGGACGAGTCCCCTTTGCAAATGGTCGTTTCAGTCTTTTTTTTTTTTTTTTTTTTTTCCATTTATAGATGGCCTCCCTTCACACCTTATAGCCATCCTCTCACTCCAATATTTTTTATTTTTTATTTTTTATTTTTTTATTTTTTATTTTTATTTTTATTTTATTTTTTTTTTTTTTTTTAATAGAGAAAGAAAGAAAAGAGAAAGTGAGACAACAAAACAAAACAAAACAACAAAACAACAATTGTCCACAGAAAGAGCACAAGGCAAACACACCAAACCTCCGTCCACAATCCTGCAAAGCACATGACAGAACACAACAACGAAACATACAAGCATAAAGACTGATAATATTCATGACCTTGCAAATATTTCTATAAATACACATACCCATACCTACAAATATATATACAATATACATACATATATATTTATATTCATTTATATACCCATCTACATACATCTACTATACATCCCTGCATCCATTTGTGTGTGGTTGTGAGCATGCATAAGTGAATGAGGTTCCTCCAATAGAACATTTAGTAGCGACTGTGAAGCATCAGAGACCCGTCCCCCCAAAGCCCGAGACAGACGAAGGGGCGATCAAAGCCCAAGACCCCAGGAAGGACCCCGAGCCCAGAGTCCCCAGGACCACCCGAACAGGACGAGCCACTCGTCCACTCCCCAGATCCGACCAAGTGGAAGAACCGGACGAACCCCACCAGGGACCACACACAATGACCCCCCGGGGTCAACAGCGACAATACACAGGCCCCCGCCGGAGCCCGCTGCACCGACGTAGCCCCAGGGCCGGTCACCGAGGCTCGGGCACCGGGGACGCCCATCCCTCAGGTCCAGACCTGACAGGACCAGAGGACCCGAGCCCCACCAGGCAGCCACCAGGCCGAGCTGACAAACGCCCAAGCGCCCAGCCCCAGATAGTGAGGGCCCCAAGCACGCCCGTAGGCAGAGGAACACCCACCAGGGGGCCACGTGGCAGGAGCGCGACACTGGGTAGCCTCAGAAGTATCAGAGAGGGGGCAGTCCAAGTCCCAGCCTGACACTTAAACATTCATACACAGACACACTCATTCAGACCCACCCTCATCCTCACCCTCAGTCACAGAAAGACAAACAATAACGACACGCTCCATTCATAATCCCGATGCACACTCTATACCCCCTAGGTCCAAGACATGTACCTGCTCCCTACATGGGGCAGCCCACATCCAAACCCAGGAGGTAGACCCATTCATTCTGGGGTGGAGAGCAGCAGACGTCCAAGATCCGGCCCACCCCGCGCCCTGCCGACAGGACAGGACAGGACACCCGAGCCCAAGCAGCCCCAGAGGGAGCGCACTGCCAGCCCCGCCCACGGCGAACCCACAGGCCCCGAACCCCCCCACACCCCAGCACAACCCCTGACGGCCCACCCCCAGAATGTCCGCAAGGCAACCAGGGGGGCAAGAGAAAAATAAATAAATAATATATAAATAAATACATAATAAATAAAATTGAAATTAACAAATCAAGACCCCGACACACACACCCCCGTCCCCAAATGTACTGTTGGTGAGTGTTGTTGTAAAGTGTATTTAAAAAGGAAAGAGAAGGAGCAAAGGCTGGCATTATACCAGTTTCCCCTCCACTCCAACTCTAACCCAGGCCCTAATTGTCTAGATGCATAATGTTGAGTGAGCATAGGCATGGGGGCGAGATTGATGTCATCCCGCCACCCATAGCCATAGTGCTCACTCCATTCCCTATATGTGACTTTTATGAAGATGTTTATGAATGAATGTCTAAAGTGTATATAAAATTGAGTCCCAGGTGCTCTTAACAACAGAGATGTAAAACCATTGCAGCACACCCGAGACCCAAATTCCCTACATGTATTAATTTAAGATGAAGAGGGCGGAGGTGCGTGTTGAGGGATGGGGAGAAAAATAACTGCAGGAACAGTGCTCCCACAGCGAGTCAGCTCCCCCGCTGACCCTGCTTACCCCCCAGCTCGCCAAGGTCCACCCAAGGAGCGAGGTAAAGGAAACACCTCTCCGACCGCCAGGACATTGAGCCAAGACCAGAGAGGGACACGGCCCCGAGGGCCGCCAACAGCAGAACCAACAGCCCACACCCGCCAGGGCCGCCACGACCCCTGCGAACCGCAGTCAGCCCGCCGTCCAAGAGGACACAAAATCCCACATGGACGACACGGCCAAGAGCGCCCGCCCAACCGTCGACAGAGCCAGGAAGCATCAAGAACAGGCCCCAACCGGGGCCCGCACACCGGCCAAGTATAGTCCAAGACCATCATCCAGGACATCCACTTAATCCCCACCCCAGAAGAAATACTATACCCACCCTTCATATTAACAACTTTCAAAACACATAACACATTAGACACCCAGGCTGGGTTTGCCCGCTCCCTCCCATTGGCCACCAGTCACGCCCCCAGACACCCACCCCCCAGCATATGAACCCCAACCCACCAGCGAGCCGAGAGCCCCCGGCCAGAGCTGGGCACCAGAGCGCCAGCCAGCCCATAGCCCGGCGACCCGCCGGCCAGAGCCCAAGACCCCCGACCCCCACCAGGCCCAAGCCCGGGGACGACGCGCCCCCAGAGTCCCAAGCCCCCGGCACCCACCCCGAAACCACCCCAGCACAGCCGGGTCACCGACCGGCGACCCATGACCGCCGCCACCGACCACCCGAGGGCCCGCATGCCGCCCCCAGTAGATGTCCCCCAGAACCCCCCCGGTCCTCCCCAGGTCGAAGACGAGGTCCTCCCCGCCCAAGCAGCCCTAACCCCCCGGCGCCCCAAACCCCAACCTCCCCCCCCTCCAGTCCCAATGCCCCACAAGGCCACATCCCAGACCCCCCACCCTCACTACGTAACGGAGCCGATCAAAGAATGCCAAATAGGTTGATCCAATGTGTCGGCAGATGCTGTTTCAAGACTAATATGATCTAACAGAAGATTTTTATACTGATTAACGCTAAGATTATTTTTATTTTTCCAATTTACGAGTATGGTTTTCTTTGCGATGCATAAGGCAGTGAAAAGCATATAGGATGTATTTTTTTCTAGTATAACATCTTCAAAGATACCCAATAAGCAAACAGATGGAGAGAGTGGGATATTAATTTTCAAACATTTAGACAAGTCTTCACATACCTGTACCCAGAACCTCTGAACGGGTGGACAGAACCAGAGCGCGTGAATATAATCATCAGGTGTATTACTTATGCACTGTGAGCACTTGTTAGATGGTATAAAGCCCATCTTAAACATTCGCTCCCCTGTATAATGTACTCTATAGAGAACCTTATATTGTATTAATTGTAAATTGGAGATTCTAGTCAATTTAAAAGTATTTGAACATACTTGAGACCAAATTTTTTGTTCAAAGTTGATTGATAAATCTGACTCCCATTTTTCAACAGGTAGTGCTATCGAGTCATCGATTCTAGACAATTTTTTGTATATTTTAGATAATAATTTGGGTGGTTGAAAATTAATAAACTCTAACACACATGTTGGTGTTTCCAACAATGTTTTATTAAGCTTAAATTTCTTTTTTACAATTGACTTAATTTGTTGGTATTGTAGGAAATATTTATTATCAATGTCATATTGTATTATTAATTTATTAAATGGAATAAAGTCTATACCCTCAAATATGTGTTCCAGACATTCAATACCTTTCATTCTCCAACCTGGGAAATTTAACATATTATTTTCTTGTTGAATGTCAGGATTGTTCCAGAGAGGTGTATGTCTACATGGGAGTAGTGAAGACTTTGTCATTTTCAGATACTCCCACCATGCTGTCAGAGATGAGCTAATATTGATGCTCTTAAAGCAGACATGTCTTTTTAAATCTGTACTGATAAATGGTAGATCTGAAATCCTGGTCGTTTCAGTCTTTTATTCACTTAGTGGGTTGGAAGTTTACAAGAAAAAACGGTTCAGACACTTTTCACACAAAAGGTGTTTTTGAGTTTTGGCTAAAACTGAAGCAACAGGTCTTGAAACAATAAAACATTCTTTTGAGCTTCTGTTATTTCAGTAAATAACATTGTTGTGTAAGACAAATACCTTTGCAAGGAGTTGCAAACAGATTGAGCTTTGAGCTGTTTGTAAAAGTAATGTTCAAAAGTTATAATGATCAACATTAACTTACATCCAACAATAACATTTCTTCAAAGAGAAGACAGGCTGTAGGCGAGCCGATTTGCCCTGTTGGCATGCACACAACTGGATATCTCATCGACTCGGAAGACTTGATGATGTGTCTTAGGGCTGAATGATTTTGGAAAATAATCTAATCGCGATTTTTTTTCTATAAATTGCGATTGCGATTTAAAATGCGATTATTTTTACTGGTTCCGTATTAATTCATATCACTAACGACGCAACTGTTTTTTTTAAATCAGATAATTAATGCGCTTTTTCACGAAGAACGTTAGCTTGCTGAGCTAGCTGCTAATAACAGGGCACCGTCAACAACAGACCCGGTCACATGACCAGCTCGCGCTCTGTTGATCTCGCGCGGTCTCTGTGTTTCAGCCTCTAAGATCAGATACACGTTTAAATGAGCTAACTTACCTGAATTTATAACTTTTATGACTTCTGTCGAGCCTGGAGCAACTGTGTTGGAACGCACAGTCTCCTCCATCCCTGCTCTCTGTGTTTTGCTCCACTCGAGCTGCGCGCGCCACAGAGCTGCTCACTACCAAGTCACGTGACCAGCTTGCGCTCTCAGATACACGTTTAAATGAGCTAACTTACCTGAATTTATAACTTTTATGACTTCAGTCGAGCGTGGAGCAACTGTGTTGGAACGCACAGACTCCTCCTCCCTGCTCTCTCTCTCTCTGTTTTGCTCCACTCAGCTACGCACGGCCACAGCGGTTCACTACCAAATCTCGTGACCAGTCAAATCGCAGCCCGTGCGATTAGAGAATCGCGTTTTAACATATCGCGAGATAATCGCAAATGCGATTAATCGCCCACCCTTAATGTGTCTATCTCTGCTGTCATCTGTGGATCTAAAGGACGCATACTTAATTGGATTTATGATAACTGGTTCCTGCTTTTTGGATTCGGCTAGTTCCTTGTCTATCAACACAAAAGGAATAGGGCAGCTAATCTGGACCTGGTCAGGCTGCCTGCCTTACATGATGGCTTGGTTCATGTCTCGGGAACCCAGACTTTTCGCTGAATGGATTACATCTTGGGGATTTTCTGAGACAGGTTCCATTGGTACGGTCAGTTTTAATTTGGACATTTCTGAAGCAAGTGGACCGACAGACTGAAGGTAGATGTCATTAAAGTTCTGCCTGTTCCCAAAACAATCATGTTTCGGCTCCCCGACTGGCCTTGATAGGCCGTCTTATCTCAAAACGCCTGTGATGTTTTGAAAATTTGACGCTCTCGCCCTCCCAAATCTGCTACTCCATGGACGTCAGTGGAGCCCAGCTGAATAAACATTTGTCATCAGTTCAGAACTTTGGCTTCGTTTCTCGCTGTGGCTGGCAGCCCCCCCCCCCAAAGTACCCGCCTTTGAGTCTCCCCTCTCTTCCCTCCTTCTGCGTAATGTCGGCATCATTATGTGCTTGTGTGCGAGACATTTTTTCATTATCAAATGTTTGATCTGCGTGCAGAAATCAAAAATATGTTAGGATTTTTTTTTGTCTCCAAACCCTATGTGACATTTTTCACCACTTTTATTGTCTGTCCAACAGATCTCACTTGTAAATGAGTCTTCGAGGCTCGATGTGATTTATCTGTTTAAATAAAGGTTGAATGAAAATACATTGGTATTAATGTATATGTAGACAAAAGATGGTGATTGTGAGTGCGTGTGTATGCGTACGTGCGTGTTTGTGTGTGTGTTTGTGTGTTTGTTGAAGTAACATTGTCCTTACTGTTCATGTGTTTCAGTGGTTCCTGCCTCTGTTTACAGCTGATTTAAAGAAGAAGATCCTCAAGACTGAAGGCCTGATGTGGACCAGCAGGACCCAGAGCCTCTTATCATAGAGACCAGTCTAGTGAGCGACCAACTCAATATGGAGGAGACCGATATCAAGTTTTTGGTCACTAAAGTTTATTTAAAGAGTGAGAAGGATAAAAAAAACTTACCTGGCAGAAACCCAGATTTAAAGATTCACAAAGGCAGTTCAAGCTCTTCACAGACTGATGTTAATGAGGACGACGAAGAGGATGGTGAAATGACCAATCCTGACTCTCTGCTAAAGAGCTCATCAGACTCTGACTCAGAACATGAAGACAGTATGAAAGACTGGAAGGAGAGCAGGGCTCCTAAATCTGAAGTAAAAACTGTCAACAAATCTTTGAGCTGCTCTGAGTATGGTAAGCAGTATGTCAGTAACCAGACTCTTCAAAGACACATGACAAGTCATTCAGGAGTGAAGTCTTCAAGATGTCTGCTTAATAAGAAATGTGTTGGAAAGAAGAAAAATATAGAGTCATGCAGGAAAGTCCAGGCAAGACCAAAATCAATAAGCTGTGATTACTGTGGTAAAATATTTACTTTCAAATCACATTTAAACTCACACACGAGAGTCCACACAGGAGACAAGCCATTTCCTTGTGAATTTTGTGGACAAAGATTTAGTCAGAAGACAAGTTTAAACTATCACATGAGAGTTCACACAGGAGACAAGCCGTTTCTTTGTGAACTTTGTGGACAAAGATTTAGTCATAATTCTAATTTAAACAAACACATGAGAGTCCACACAGGAGAAAAGCCGTTTCCTTGTGAACTTTGTGGACAAAGATTTAGTCATAATTCTAATTTAAACTCACATATGAGAGTCCACACAGGAGACAAGCAGTTTCCTTGTGAACTTTGTGGACAAAGATTTAGTCGTAAGACAAGTTTAAACTCACACATAAGAGTCCACACAGGAGACAAGCCGTTTCCTTGTGAACTATGTGGACAAAGATTTAGTCAGAAGGCGCATTTAAACTCACACATGAAAGTCCACACAGGAGTGAAAACTTTTTGACTGAAAATGTTAAAATAACTATTATAGGCCATGAGATGCAACTGGTATCTTAACACCCAAATAAAATGTTTTCATTTTATCAGAGATATTATGTAACAATTTTCAACAATTTCCCAATCTATGATTTGCTCCTAGTTTCTCAAGAATACATTAAAAACAAACTAATTAAACCTTAAATCATAATTTGAACTATAGATGTTGGTTCTAAAATACTGGTTCAGTGATTGTGCAATATGTGGAGAGAACCAACAAACCCATCAAATTGTTTTGTTTTTTTCAAACAGTCAGACCCCATGAAATGTTGTTCATGTAATTCCTGAGAGAATTTTTATTTAATCAGTTAGTTACTTGGTTAATTAACAGATAAGATTAAACATTTTACAAGTTGTGTTATGTTTTGAGGCTCCAGGCTATTTTTCTTTGGTAGAAGAGGGGGCGAAAGGGCTCTTTTGATAAAGGTTGTAGACCCCTGTTCTAGAACAACATATGCTCCCATCTAGACGTCATCTCTTTCAGGGAAGACCCTGCATTTTTCAACAAGATAATGCCAGACCACATTCTGCAGCAATCACAACATCATGGCTACATAGGAGAAGGATCCGGGTACTGAAATGACCAGACTGCAGTCCAGATCTTTCACCTATAGAGAACATTTGTCAAAGTCAACTTTATTGTCAGAACTGCAATATGTACAGGACATACACAGGACCGAAATTGCGTTTCTCTCAGTCCCTCGGTGCAACAGTAACCATCTAAACACTAAAACATTTAATAAACATAAGCATAAAATAGTAAAAAAAGTGTAACACTGTCCTGAGTTTTTTCATAATAGTATAAAAGTATGAAAATTTACACCAACACTGAAACACCAAACACCCCTAAAACACCAAACACCCAATGAACATAAGCATAAAATGAAATAATAAAAGTGTAATACTGTCCTGAGTTTTTGCATAGTAGTATAAAAAGTATAAAACGTATATCTATAAAATAAACTGAAGTTTCTAGCGTTGACATTTGCAAAGAGTGGCACAGCAGCATATAAGTTAATGTACACAGTATATGTATGAGGTAGTTGATGTTGGTATATAGGCAAAGTGGCATATGAAGTAAGGCACATTTGGCATCCTTAGATAAGGCTAGTCAGAGAGTACTGTACTGTATATGTATCTGCAGTAGTGTAGATAAAAGTAGTGTAAATGTAAACAGTAGTAATAAATGTAAAGCAGTAGTAATAAATGTAAACAGTATTAATAAATGTAAACAGTGAATGTAAACAGTAGTATGACTATAGGCAGTAATGTAATACAAACATTAGTGCAAATATGAGAAGTAGTGCAAACTGAATGAGCACATGACCGAGAGTTTAGTGAATAACCCGTTTGATGACACAGAGTCCAGTGTTAAAATCTTTGTGTTGAGTGATAATGTGTGAGAAAGTTTTTTGTGTTAAGGCAGTTCAAATGGGAGGGGAGGCAGAGCAGGCAGAGTGTTTAGCATTCTGACTGCCTGATGAACAGAGCTGTCTCTCAGTCTGCTGGTTCGAGCCTGGAGACTCCTCAGTCTCCTCCCTGATGGCAGCAGTCTAAAGCGGCTGTGTAGTGGGTGTGTGGGATCACCTGCCATGCAGTGGGCTTTCCGAGTGAGGCGTTTGCTGTGTAAGTCCTGCAGTGAGGGCAAGGAGGTGCCGACGATCTTCTCAGCTGCTTTCACGATGCGCTGGAGGCTCTTGCGGCAGGATGCAGTACATGCACCAAACCACACAGTGATGCAGCTGGTCAGGACACTTTCTATGGCACCTCTGTAGAAGGTGCACATGATGGAGGTTGAAGCTCCAGCCCTTTTCAGCTTGCGGAGAAAGTAGAGACGCTGGTGAGCCTTCTTGGCCAGTGCTGCAGTGTTCCTGCTCCAGGACAGGTCCTTTGAGACGTGCACTCCCAGGAACTTGGTGCTGTCCACTCTCTCCACTGCGGTGCTGTTGATGGTCAGAGGGGCATGTTGTGCATCCCTCTTCCTGAAGTCCACAACAATCTCCTTTGTCTTCTCCACGTTGAGAGTGAGATTGTTGTGTCCGCACCACAAGGCCAAGCGGCTCACCTCGTTCCTGTAGTCCGTCTCATCGTTGTTGCTGATGAGACCTACCACTGTTGTGTCGTCCGCAAACTTGATGAAGTGGTTGGAGCTGTACGATGGTGTGCAGTCGTGTGTTAGCAGGGTGAATAGAAGGGGGCTCAGCACACATCCTTGTGGGGCCCCTGTGTTCATTGTGATGGTGCTAGATGTGTTACTCCCGATCCGTACTGTCTGTGGTCTCCCGGTCAGGAAGTCTAGCAGCCAGTTACACATTGAGGTAGTTGTAGTTGCACATTGGCGCATCATAAAGAGGAAGGTGCGACAAAGAAGGCCCAAGATGATTGAACAGTTAGAGGCCTGTATTAGACATGAATGGGAGATCATTCCTATTTCTAAACTTGAGAAACTGGTCTCCTCTGTCCCCAGACGTCTGTTGAGTGATGTAAGAAGAAGTGGGGATGCCACGCAGTGGTAAAAATGAACTTGTCCCAACTTTTTGGGGATTTGTTGACGCCATGAAATTTTGAAACAACATATTTTTCTCTTAAAATGATACATTCTCTCAGTTTAAACTTTTGATCTGTGATTTGTGTTCTATTCTGAATAAAATATTAGATGTTGGCATCCCCACATCATTGCATTCAGTTTTTATTCACAATTTGTTTAGTGTCCCAATATAAGTTTTTTTCATCAGTGAAGAATAAAAATAAATAATTGGTGACGGCTTAATCATGACATCCTGTTTTGACTTCATTAAATAATCTGTTAATTAAAGTTTACTCAGCTGAAAAATCATAAAAAGGCAAAATTGTTATCAGGAATATTTCCCTCAAACATGTTTAAAGACGAGATACAGCCTTTGGTACAACTTTATTCTAACACACAGATGTACAAATCACAAATCACTGTCAAAGCTAAACTTTAAATAAAAGCTAAAAACAATCTATACAACAAACAAAACCACAGTGAGTGCAAACACATCAAATGATGAAGAAAAATATAGACATCCTGATGCATGCTCAATAATCCAAGCAAACATCTAAAAAGTGAAGTCTGGTCCTCTGGACATAAAAAAGTAGAAACATTTCTTTTTTCATGTGAAAGACTTCTTCACACGAAAGAAGAAATGTTTCTAGATTTTGTTTTGTTTTTTGAATGTCCAGACAACCAGACTTCACTTTTTAGATGTTTCTACCTGGATTATTGAGCATGCATCAGGATGTCTACATTTAAAAGTCAACATAGAGAATATAGATGTTTTTGTAGAATCTGGTTCATCAGATTTAATTCAGTTCAGTTTATTTATATAGCACCAACCCACAACAGAAGTTGTCTCAGGGCACTGAACAGAAATATTCATATATAAAAATAATAATTTAACATTATTTATCTGAGGAGCAGACTGCTTAGAGTTTAACTGATCACAGAACTCTCATTAGCAGGATTCTGGACACGCCTCCAGAATCGGTCCTAAAGTGCAAATCCTATTTTGGGGGCGTGTCAAAAATCACAACAGAAACGGCTCAAGAGCGCCACCTGTAAATGTTCAAAATACCCTCTGCATTAAACTTATGCCCCATTTGCACTGCTCCTAATCAGCCCCTACTCTGCTCGGCCGTATTCAGCTCAGTCTGGTAAATTTTCAACAGTCCTGATGCGTCCTCCGAATTTGGTGGGTTTTGGAATATAAGGCCCACCAAAGGCCAATTCATTTGGCGGAAAAATTTCAAGCTCTGGCCTGAAACACTACGATTACAATAAGCCTTCGCAGCGCTTAGCTGCTCGGGCCTAACTAGTGGTGTTGTGCAAATGTGTTGATTTATTAGTAGCTCATGTAGCATTCTTTCACAGCAGAATGTTGTTGACAAGGAGTTGTTTTATAAACAATCACATTGACTGACTTGCTACAAATGTTGGTATAGAATAAAATGCCATCCCACAGCAGTGTGTGACCAAACTGGTGAGCAGCATGAAGAGGTGCCAGGCTGTTGTGGCTGTGTATGGTTCTTCCACATGCTTCTGAGGCTCCAGTTTGTTCAATGAGTAAAATATGTTGTCAATATGTTTTGTTTATTAAAACTTGTTTGTTGAATCCAATAAACATCACCAAACAAGAGTCAACATCAGAATAAGATGTTTGGTTTTGTCAGAGGTTTGACAAGTTTTATATGAGCATCATCCTCATTTAGTTCATCTCCTAAAATGACAAATTCACCCAAAACTTCTACTGTTCAAAATATTTCTGTGATAATTCAATCATGTTTCCAATCATTTTACAACAAGCTGTTTGGTTTAATACCACTGTAAATCAATGTTGAAAGTTTATTATCAAATTTCATACTTGATGATGTAAAAGCTTTTGTTTTATTTTGCTCTATTTCTTGATTTTATTTTACTTTTGATTACAATAAAGCTTATGATTGTGGAATAGTTTGCATCCTGGTAATAATTTGAGTGGAATGCACTGATTTATTTTCAATAGAACAAAACATCTTCATTTTAATTTGAGACCTAGTTTTGAGAATCTTACATAAATGTTCATCAAATTACTGGTGCCCTGCTACAAATCCAAATTCTTAGTTTACATGTGTTCAAATGTTCCATAAATCAACCAGAAATGAACCTTTAGATGACAGTTGAACAAACATTTAGTGACCACCATCATTATTAGTGGTTTTACATCAAGAATCAATTTAGATTCAATTCTGTAAGACCGATGACATTTCATTGTTTCACTTCAATTAGTTTTTTGAAGGAAGGAAGGAAGGAAGGAAGGAAGGAAGGAAGGAAGGAAGGAAGGAAGGAAGGAAGGAAGGAAGGAAGGAAGGAAGGAAGGAAGGAAGGAAGGAAGGAAGGAAGGAAGGAAGGAAGGAAGGAAGGGATGTTGATGAACCATGTGGGCTTCTTGTGAGCCAGATGTTGATGAACCATGTGGGCTTCTTGTGAGCCAGATGTTGATGAACCATGTGGGCTTCTTGTGAGCCAGATGTTGATGAACCATGTGGGCTTCTTGTGAGCCAGATGTTGATGAACCATGTGGGCTTCTTGTGAGCCAGATGTTGATGAACCATGTGGGCTTCTTGTGAGCCAGATGTTGATGAACCATGTGGGCTTCTTGTGAGCCAGATGTTGATGAACCATGTGGGCTTCTTGTGAGCCAGATGTTGATGAACCATGTGGGCTTCTTGTGAGCCAGATGTTGATGAACCATGTGGGCTTCTTGTGAGCCAGATGTTGATGAACCATGTGGGCTTCTTGTGAGCCAGATGTTGATGAACCATGTGGGCTTCTTGTGAGCCAGATGTTGATGAACCACGTGGGCTTCTTGTGAGCCAGATGTTGATGAACCACGTGGGCTTCTTGTGAGCCAGATGTTGATGAACCATGTGGGCTTCTTGTGAGCCAGATGTTGATGAACCATGTGGGCTTCTTGTGAGCCAGATGTTGATGAACCATGTGGGCTTCTTGTGAGCCAGATGTTGATGAACCATGTGGGCTTCTTGTGAGCCAGATGTTGATGAACCATGTGGGCTTCTTGTGAGCCAGATGTTGATGAACCATGTGGGCTTCTTGTGAGCCAGATGTTGATGAACCATGTGGGCTTCTTGTGAGCCAGATGTTGATGAACCATGTGGGCTTCTTGTGAGCCAGATGTTGATGAACCATGTGGGCTTCTTGTGAGCCAGATGTTGATGAACCATGTGGGCTTCTTGTGAGCCAGATGTTGATGAACCATGTGGGCTTCTTGTGAGCCAGATGTTGATGAACCATGTGGGCTTCTTGTGAGCCAGATGTTGATGAACCATGTGGGCTTCTTGTGAGCCAGATGTTGATGAACCATGTGGGCTTCTTGTGAGCCAGATGTTGATGAACCATGTGGGCTTCTTGTGAGCCAGATGTTGATGAACCATGTGGGCTTCTTGTGAGCCAGATGTTGATGAACCATGTGGGCTTCTTGTGAGCCAGATGTTGATGAACCATGTGGGCTTCTTGTGAGCCAGATGTTGATGAACCATGTGGGCTTCTTGTGAGCCAGATGTTGATGAGTTCAAAGGAACATCTTCCTGGATGTCTTCTTCCCTGACCTCTGACCTCTTCTTGGTGTTGTGAGGGGTGTTAGTGGAATGTTTGGAGCTGAGATACGGAGCAGGTTCTGTGAACAGAACTCACCAGAACCAAGGTTTGGGAGTGTGCAGCCAGATGTTTGTGTGCTGAACATCTGCAGAAACAGGAGACATGTTTTCTTTCTCCTGTCTGCTCTAATGCGTCCACTTGAAGGTTCTAATAGAAACACATTGTGACAGCAGGTGAAACGTTTCCACTGAACATCTGCTGGTTCTTCTATCATCTCTACTGACTTGTTGAACCAATGATCCTGGAGGTGATTGATCCTGCACAGTGATCACATGACCGCAGCAAGAATCCACTGAAGAGGCTGCAAATAGAGCAACAAGAGTGAAGCAGAGAACAGGCTGAAAATGAAGAAGTGGACAGAGAAATGATCAAATGAAGCATTTAGTGTTTCCATTTGAACAGAGCAGCTGGAGCTGAAGCTTTTGATCCAGAGCAACACAACAGCTCTGCTTTCAAACCTCCACACACTTTCTGACGTCCACTCTGTCCACAGTGTTGGACGTGTCTCCATCCACTGGTGTTTGTTCTGGACGGCCCACTGGAGCAGGACCAGAGGCTTTCTGCTACTAAGACAACACTTTACACACACGAGGCTCTGAATGTTAGAAACCCTCTGACTAGAATACACTTCTTCTGTGTGAGCTTTGAGCTCAAACTGTGAATTTAATTCAAACTGGAGACCAGTCCACCTCCCAGCAGCACCACTGTTGGACTGGATTCTACAGGTGGACCGAAGAAACTGGACCTTCAAATGCCTGTGACATGCACAAACACAAAAAGAGGAAGAACATGTTAATATACTGTAGAATAAATTCTGCATAATATCTGTAAAGGATATTTAGGAGGTAAGTATTAAACTGACACACTTTATATATCTTAATTACTTATTTATTCAGATTGAATAATATTTTACGGATTATTTTCTTTTTCAGGTTTACCCAATATTTCTGTGATCTTTATGATGGACAAATGACCATAAAGCCATTAAGTGACAGAGACGTTGATTTTAGTTTGGTATGCCAAAGACACTACCATTTATTTAAAATAAATCAACTAAAATTAACACCATTACACTTGATTGACATGATTTCACTTTCTTGCAATTTAACACGCATCAGCACATTTAAATTGTAACAACAGACATAAGTAATGATGACTAATACTCAATCTGTGGCTCTTAGCTTAAAATGTAGTTTCCAGCTTAGAAATTAAGAGAGGGAGAGGTTGAAGAATGAGGAATAAAAGATGTTGGAGAGATTTAAGAGGAAGTTATCTATTTTGAGTTTAATCATAGGTGACACTTCTCCATACGAAAACCAGCTCGACTCCCGTGCACGTTCCATTAAACAGCAACTCTGTACCTGTTTGGACGTCCGTCTCGTTTGGTAGAGTTGAGGAGCAGTTTAGCTTCACAGGTTCTGGGCCCATGAAGTCCGGTCATACCTCGGCGTGTTTATGGATTTGACGTGTCGTGAGGCCTGCTTTCTCCGTTCAAAGACAGTGGCAGCTTCTGGGTTAGTTTCAAAATAAAGCATTCCTCAAGAGAGTTCTAGAGAGCTTTTGCTCGGTGAACTGGATGGAGACGTCCATCAGTTCCACTGATAAGTTAGTCTTTGGCTTTTGACCAAACTTAATCAGCTACTAAGGCAGAGAGCTGTCAGGTCTCTGTCCATTCAAACTCTGAAGCGTTTACAGAAGCAAAACGCTTTTACTAAAAAGTTGAGATTAGAACACAGTTTCCTCATTGGTCCGTGGGCCAAGCGAGGAGAGAAAAAGAGTGAAGCGAAGCTTCAAGGTTGACAGAAAGTCTGTCTAGATAAGCAGAGAGGATTGTTTTTAGAGTGTCTGAGTGAGGAGACTTTCAGACGCTAGTGAGAGTTTTAGCTGTCCCTCAGGATAAAACAAAACTGAACAAGTCAGTTTGACATATCATTCAACTCTGACACTCATTAGACACTTTCATTTGCAGAAGTGACACAGTAATGCTTCACATTAAAGACTAACACAGCATATAAACACATATCATGAAAATGACAAAACGTTATTCTTCTGATTACATTAGAATAAAACCAAAGAAGCCAATAGTTTCCTTGTGAGTGACTATATATTTTTTGATCTTTGATTTTATACGTCTACCTTATAATGTTTTGCTAGTTTTTTGATGCTTTGTTAAAAAAAAAAAAAAATCTTTTGTTTTTTTCTCTCTTTTGTTTTTCTATTGTTTATTGTTTGTTTGTTTGTTTATTGTTTAAGGAAATTCTATCATTGCTGTTCATTGTTCTTTAGTTTTAGCAGGTCGCTTTCGTAAATGAGCCCATGAGGTTCAAAAGATTTACCTGACTAAATAAAGGTTGAATGAATATGTTCTCAGATTTCAACTAATGGAATAAATTGTAGTAAATGTCTGTTTTACTGATAAAGTCAGCAAAAAGCATCACTGGACAGTTCAAAAAGATGTGTCATGTCCACTACATATCCATGAATTAGTTCCATGGCATGGCCGGAGTGAAACAGGAAGTGACAACAAAGAGGAAGAAGTCTTTCAAAATCTTTGTTTCTACAAGATGTGACTCTTCTTCATCTTTCTTTAATAGTGACTGTGAATAATGTAAAGAAACATCAGACTCTGTGCTCCTGTCTGTGTTAGCTGTTGTAGCAATGATGTGTTTCCATGCAGGCGTTGTCATCTCTCCGTTCCTGCACATGCAAATATCTCCACAACTGTTCATGTGAGCTGCGTGAATTGATTCTGCCATACATCAGTAATGTTCTCTTTCCATGAACGCTTTAGTGTTTATCATGAAAACTGGATGTGACAGGAACTTGAAGAGAATTGATCCTGTTTCCATTAGAAAGACTCTCAGACACAGAAGCCCACAACCAGAAATAAAACATGACGTCATGTGTGTTCATGTCAAACTGACTGAAATGTGATCAAACTATTGATTTATTCATGAAGCTTTATTGAAGCAGGCAAACCCCGTTGAGAGCACACATCTCTCTGCATGCTCCTCCTGGGCCTGAAGGCAGCCTAACATGCATGTTTTTGAACATGTGAGCCTAACATGCATGTTTTTGAACATGTGAGCTGAAGTCAATAGTGTGCAGCTTCCAACAGGATGGAGGAGAAGAGAAGAAGGAAGACTTAGAGCTCCTGCTGAGGGAGCACTGGACGAGAGCTCACTCTGAAGAGTTCACAAACACCTCTCCTTTCCTCCTGTCACATCAATCAAGTGATGCAGCACATGCAGAGAGCTGCTGTCACTTGTGGCAGTGACATGAAGAAAAGTGAGCGAGACATTTTCTTCTAAACAACATCACTTCATCATTCTGTCACTTGTGGCACTCTTATTAGCCTGCCTGTGTGTCTGTTAGCAAAATATCTCATGTACCAGTAAATGTATTTTAATGAAACTGTCAGAAAGTAATTGAATGTACACATACAACAGATTAACTGTAGGAGTTAATCTGATCATTGAGATTAGGAAACACAAACATGGCTACAACTGAGTCAGTTTTACAGATGTTGAGTAAAAACCTGATGTTGTAGTAGCTGATGGAGTGTTTTTAACTTTTATTACCACTCCAGGGAAATAAATGAGAACACCATTTTAAAAACTTGCAGTTTTCACAAAGTGTACAAACAGCAGAAACTGTGTGTTACTTCATTTTGCTGCAGGTGGGGGCACGTCCTGCAGGAAAATCACAAAATTTCTGCTAAAATAACCAAATATTGTGAGTTTGGCAGCAATGTCAAGATTTATAACATTGGAGTTGTTTTAAGAAATGACAGGAATAATCTTGCTGATCTTGGATTAGCTGTTAACTCGTTAATCTGGTCAGAATGAAACTCACTCCTCATCTGTATCTAATATTAATTATCTGTTTGAACTTCATATTTATTAGTGGAACACACATTTGATATGATTTATATTTTTAAAAAATTGCACTTTTTGTATTTATACTCATAATATAAAATGATTAATTAATTTCTCATCCCTACAGTTTAATCTCACCTGTGGTTTTGTGGTGTCAAACTAGGGGTGTAGATTTTGGTGGAATCAACAAGAAAATAATGTTTTGATTTTAATAACATCAATAAAGTGAATGTTCAGTCTTGTAGAGCCAGGGGGCGTATTTGTCCTCTGACAGTCTTCTCTAGGTCCCAGCCAGTCATCAGGTAGTGAGTGGTCTTTGTCTGGACCTGCAGTGAGTCACTGGCTGCTACAACCATCTTACCCAGCAGCTCTTTTTCATTATTCTCCATCACTGCTGTCCCTGTAGATCCTGGAGAACTTCATCCATCTATGCACATCTGTTATGTTACGGAGAGTTCAGTAAGCTGCTCGACACAATTCTGTATTTAAAGTCATATAAAACATAAAAAACTGCAGGAATAAGCTTTTGTCAGAACATCAAAGTGTTGTTTCAAAATAAGAGCTTAAGATCAGATTCATAAGAGTTACTAACTCTACATTATTATCCATTTTTACTGCTGCACCAAACACTTAACACTTTGTCTAAAAGTTTTCAGGTTATGTGCAAAAGGTCGCTCTGCTGAGTCATTAGTTGCCATGGTTACACCCACCTTTATGGGTGGGAGCAGAACTGGGAGGGGCAGCACTTCAGGCAGGAAGATATGCAGACTAAAAAGTAAGCCTCACACAGACAGTGGCTCTGTGAAAACGTTCACTCAATAAACATAAGTTTTGCTCTGTCATAGCGTATGTAATAAAAATAAATAACAAGAATAAAGAATAAGACATATTAACTGTATTTTAAGATTTTTTTTGGATAAAAGACAAAACGTTTCAACAAGATGAATCTGTCCAGAGGACCTGATTCAACCTTTTTAGATTAATTTACCTGGATTATTTGCTTCATCCATCCATCCATCCATCCATCCATCCATCCATGCTTCAATACTTAAATATTGTCTTTTAAAATTAGTTTTAATATTATTATATTAGCAAAATTCTGCTTATAAAACATCAGTAAAACACAAGTTTTCGATAAAATATTAATATGAAGCTGACATTTAAAACATGTAAAAAGTAAATTCAGTATTTTCAAAGACTTTGATGTAATTACAGCAGTGACCACCAGAGGGCAGTAAAGGAACATCTGTTACAGTGAAGAAAGTTCAAACAGGAAGTCAAACTTTCACTTCTGGTTTGTCTCACAAAATTTAAAACACACAAAGAACTCAGTTCATCTTCTCCCACAAACACACCATCATGTTCATCTCTCCAGAACAAACGTCATCACCTCCATCTGTAGAGAGAAGAAGAAGCAGCAGAAGAGATGAATGAGTCTTTCAGAGAGACCAACACAAACTTCAATCACAACACATTGTGCAACATATTTGATTAAAACTTAGTAACTGTTGGGAGTCAACCCTGCTTGTCTGTTAGCAAAATATTTCATAAACCACTGGATGGACTTTATTTAAACTTTCAGTAAATAAATCTGAAATGTTCACCTTCAACTGATTAACTTTTGGAGTCAACACAATTCAAGATGGCTGCCACAGCTAATCAAATTGAGCCTAGACATAAATAGCTGTGACTCAGTGAATTTGACAGATACTGATGTAAAATGTGGTGTGGTAGTAGCTGACAGTCATTCACAACACATCCTCCAAGCTCTACAGATCAGGTGAGACATGATCACATGTTATTTTGGTGAGTGATGTGCATTCCTTCAAGTGATGCTCGCTCTTTCCTTCTTTTCTTGTCTTTGTGTTTGATCCTGAAACCAGTCCCTGTTCTCCTCTCATACATTCATTCAGAAATACACTTACTGGGAAGCTGCAGGTTTACTGGAAACACTGGATCTTTGCTTTGACAACAACTGGCTTTAGTCCAATTCTGCTGAAACGACTCCGACCTTCTACTGACCTCAGAGTCTCCAGTCTGTAGTCTGGACTCTCCACAAGACACAACAGCTGCTGAACATCTGGATCCTGCAGGTTGTTGAAAAAATAATAAATAAATAAATGTTCCATGTTTTACTGATGTTTCTTTTTGAAAGATTTTCTTGCATAAATATCATCTATCCATCCAGTTTCTTTACCTGCTTCTCTGGCGAGTGGAGAGCTGCTGCCGATCTCCAGCAGTTACGGTCTGAAAGGCGGGGAACACCGTGGACTGGTCTCCAGTCCATCACAAGGACACATGGAGACAAATGAGACAACTATTCACTCTCTCACTAACCTGAATCTTTGCACAGGTAATGTCCACATGTGGATTTGTGCTTTCCAACAGTTTGAACCTTCTTCATCATATTTTCAATGGAGTTATTTACTCTGTAAATAAAATCAACTTCAGACGAGGGAATAAAAACTCTTTTTTCTCTGTTCATCCTCATTTTGTGTGAAACATCAGCAGCTGTTGTGATGCTCACACTTCTGATGAACTCTCCCAGATGTTCTCTTCATGTTCACACCAGGATCATTGAAGCAGAGTTTGTAGTTGCTGAGAAACACTCCATCTTATTTGTGCACGTTGTTTTCCAGCAGGGACTTCATGGAAACCCCTCGGGGCTTCAGAGGTTGTGGTAAATAATCTCACTGCTAATCTCATTTAATCTGTCTCACAGCAAACACACTGAACCTGTGAACAGAAAGGAGAGGAAACAGCTGAAGAAAACACTCAGCAGCTAAAGTTCAGCTCTACTGTGGCTAACGTTAGCATGCTGGTTAGCTTTGGATGAGTTCAGCCACAAAGTGAGAGAAGTTGTGTTCTGAAGCTGGAGGTCTTTTCAGAACCACAAGAGTTCTTCCTGTGGATCAAACGTGCTGAGATCCAGCTGCAGATCTTCCTCCTCACACTGAACATCTGTCACTGTGAATCCACTTGAAAGAGTTCTGTTAGTCCAAAAAACTTGACTTTGATCTGAGTCACATCATATGTGTCATAACGTGCACGTTTTACAACACACTGATAATTACATTGAATGAGCTATAAAGTCCAATCATTTCAAGAAAACATTGAATTTAGTTCATGTTTGTGAAATCTTTACTTTGTTTTGTGTTTTGTCATTTAATCCAACTATCAGACGACTTTATTAGTTCCAACGAGCAATTTATTTACCTGCAGCATTGTTTACACAAACAAACAAACAAAGAAGCAGCAGGTCCTGTAAGTGGACATGAATGAAAGGGTGATCATGTTTTGTCCATGTCTGAGTGAAAGGAAAGTCCTCAGACAGGTCATGTGATGGAACATGAGCAAATGAGAAGAAGTCCTAAAAATGATGCTGATGGATCAAAAGAGTGAAATGTGAACTCAGAGTGCACAGATGAACATCAGCTGGATGCTGAAGCCAGATGTTTGCAGATGTTCCTGCATGTGGTTTGTGAGTGGATCCAGCAGGTGGCAGCACTGAGCTGTAAATGAGCTCCAGAGCAGATGTGAAGGCAGATGTGAAGCAGCCACAGTTAGTTGTTGTGTGAACATGTTTCACACACAACACACAGGAGGTGTGGAGAGAGGAGAGCAACATCACAGCAACACGTTGCTGCTTTCAAAGCAACACTTGTGTTTGTGCTGCAACAACAACTATTAGTCATGACAGAAGATCAATGAAGTGTCTGAGCAGCTGCTGGACCATGTGACCCCGGGGTCAAACACCTGCAGCTCTTCATCTTCTTCTAGTGGCTCTTCATCACCTTTTCATTCATTTCACTTCTATTGATTTATTCACTTGATCTTGAAGGTCCAGGTGAAACTTTAACATCAAGTTCTCCAGATGTTTCAATCATTTGTCAACATCAAGTTCTCCAGATGTTTCAATCATTTGTCAACACAAACATGCGTCACAGCCACGTGCACATCCCTCACATCCCAGTGCACATTGGGGTCTCCTGCTGCTCCACAAAGGTCTGGACCATGTGAAGTTTTTGTGCTTAATTATTGTGTGTAATTATTGTGTGTAATAAATATTATGTGTAATTAATGTGTGTAATTATTGTGTGTAATTATTGTGTGTAATTATTGTGTGTAGTTATTGTGTGTAATTATTGTGTGTAATTATTGTGTGTAGTTATTGTGTGTAATTATTGTGTGTAATTATTGTGTGTAGTTATTGTGTGTAGTTATTGTGTGTAATTATTATGTGTAATTATTGTGTGTAGTTATTGTGATACAAGTTGTGTTTGGAGAAAGATTCACTGAGTTGAAAGGAAAGAAACTCTGTCCTTCTAGTTTGGTGTGGTAGTAGCTGAGAGTCGTTCCAAACACAAACTCTGAGCCCTGAAACTGCACGTTTACATCAAACTTTACCAAATACTGTTAGTCAACATTCTTCCTGTTAGCAAAATATTTCATGAACCAGCTGACAGATCTGAATGAAACTATTAAAGTAACTTTTGAATTCAAGTCCACAACGGATTAACTTTTGCACACAACCCACTCCAAGATGGCCGCCACAGCTAATGAACCTTACAAACAGCAACATGTGTGTGAGTCAGGATGAAGAGGAGAGGTGACAGAAGTGGTCCCTGTGGGACGCCGCTGGAAGAACAGAGCTGATCCCACACAGTTCACTCTCACTCTCTGTCTCCTTAAAAAGTGTCAAAGCAGCCCACAGGATCAAAGCTGCATCAAATGTTCTAGAAGCCTCTCTGCTCCAAGGTGACCTTGAACCGTGTCAAACAGACAAACATCAGTGAATAAAAGCTGTGCACGTGTTCTCTTTCCCTGCACGTGTTTAAAAGCAGCTTCATTACAGCGACTCCTCTGGGTGCTCTATCAGCAAACTGCAGAGGATCCAGGTCCTTCTCTGTTTTAAGCTGTAGGAGGAGCAGCTGAGTGAAGGAGGCCTGAGAGCCTCAGAGAGTGTCTGCTTCATCACATCAACACGTCTGAACATCTGGAGTGGTGCTTCCTAAACATCTGCAGGTCCTCAGAGAGTGTCTGCTTCATCACATCAACACGTCTGAACATCTGGAGTGGTGCTTCCTAAACATCTGCAGGTCCTGATGAGTCTGGAAGGTGTGGAGCAGCTGGTCTGGGCTCATGGACTTCTGGGAGGTTTCCTTCCACCACACATTTACTGAGGTTCAGCCTGGAACTGACCGGACGTTCATGAATTATCCTGAACCTCCCTATGGCCAGCCCTCCCCTCATTATATGGTAAAAAGCTTGCCATAAGCACAGAGTAGATTATACAGTAGTCCCTGGATTATCGTGGGGGTTACGTCCCCCCCACCACGACAGGTGAAGAACTGTGAAGTATGAACGTTGTATTTATTTTAGTATTTCTATATTTTAAGGCTTTAGAAACTCTTCCCACACTCTTACAATGTTCTAATCTCTTAAACCAACGTCATTTTAACAATACGTATATGTACTGTACAGTACTGAAACATTTTAACAACATACGTATATGTACTGTACAGTACTGAAACATATGTATATGTACTGTACAGTACTGAAACATTTTAACAACATACGTATATGTACTGTACAGTACTGAAACATATGTATATGTACTGTACAGTACTGAAACATTTTAACAACATACGTATATGTACTGTACAGTACTGAAACATTTTAACAACATACGTATATGTACTGTACAGTACTGAAACATTTTAACAACATACGTATATGTACTGTACAGTACTGAAACATTTTACTCACCAGCTCTGCAGAACAGCAGCTCGGTTCAGGTCCAGCTCAGTTCTGGTTCTGCAGACCCGCCCTGCAGTGACAAAACCCACCGCCCCGTCCAGGTTGATGTGCACGTGGATAATTGATGTGCACGTGGATAATTGATGTGCACGTGGATAATTGATGTGCACGTGGATAATTGATGTGCACGTGGATAATTGAGCTTCAGGATTATTTGTGACTTTCCTGCCAGTTCTGTGAGCTTCATAGAGAGCGTAGATTTGTGTTGAAAAACTTTCCCTCCATTTCTGTAGAAAGCAGCATATTGAAGCACTGTTGCCTTCTGGGTAGTGTTGTTCTTTTTGACTAAAAGAACTACAAAATGTCCATTTCTAAACTTTGAAGTCATTTCTGCTGATTCAGCAGCTCAGAGCTCTGCAGCCTTTCTGATCAAACAACCACCACTAGTTTTATATCTACAAATACTTTTCTTCATATTAAACACACATCATCTGTTTGATGCCAGTCTTTTTAAATAAAGACTTTCTGTGAGCTGCTAGCTCTCAGAGTGTGTGTCAGGGATGACTCTCAGCTACTACAACATCTGGTTTTTGCTCAACATCTGTAAAACTGACTCAGTTGTAGCCATGTTTGTGTTTTCTAATCTCAATTATCAGATTAACTCCTACAGTTAATCTGTTGTACGTGTACATTCAATTACTTTCTGACAGTTTCATTAAAATACATTTACTGGTACATGAGATATTTTGCTAACAGACACACAGGCAGGCTAATATGAGTGCCAGACTTTGGTGGTGGTGGTGCTAAACAGTTCATAGTAACACAGCAGAGGTGTTTGTCCCTTGTTGATGTGAATCTTTAGGTTTGAATCCTCTTTATTTGTCTCTAAGTTGATGGAAGCATCAAAGTGATGCATGTAGAACAGAAACTAAAGGTTCTCACATGTTCTCAGTCTCCAAGAGCAGCTGCACAACCTGAACATGTGCAGCTGCTCTGCTCCCAGTCCTTTGTTGCAAGTCTCAAGAGTTCAAGAGTTTGATTCTCATCATTCCACAACATGACATGCATGAGGAGGAACCAAACAGTTCCTGAGCTCCACTTATGTCAGCATTTAAGAAGTAAAGAAGAAAATAAAACTTTATAACTTGATGTTGATTTATTTTCTCACACTTCACCTGCTTCTCTTTACTGCTGCCAGAAAGGAGAATGATGAAGTGATGTTGTTTAGAAGAAAATGTCTCGCTCACTTTTCTTCATGTCACTGCCACAAGTGACAGCAGCTCTCTGCATGTGCTGCATCACTTGATTGATGTGACAGGAGGAAAGGAGAGGTGTTTGTGAACTCTTCAGAGTGAGCTCTCGTCCAGTGCTCCCTCAGCAGGAGCTCTAAGTCTTCCTTCTTCTCTTCTCCTCCATCCTGTTGGAAGCTGCACACTATTGACTTCAGCTCACATGTTCAAAAACATGCATGTTAGGCTCACATGTTCAAAAACATGCATGTTAGGCTCACATGTTCAAAAACATGCATGTTAGGCTGCCTTCAGGCCCAGGAGGAGCATGCAGAGAGATGTGTGCTCTCAACGGGGTTTGCCTGCTTAAATAAAGCTTCATGAATAAATCAATAGTTTGATCACATTTCAGTCAGTTTGACATGAACACACATGACGTCATGTTTTATTTCTGGTTGTGGGCTTCTGTGTCTGAGAGTCTTTCTAATGGAAACAGGATCAATTCTCTTCAAGTTCCTGTCACATCCAGTTTTCATGATAAACACTAAAGCGTTCATGGAAAGAGAACATTACTGATGTATGGCAGAATCAATTCACGCAGCTCACATGAACAGTTGTGGAGATATTTGCATGTGCAGGAACGGAGAGATGACAACGCCTGCATGGAAACACATCATTGCTACAACAGCTAACACAGACAGGAGCACAGAGTCTGATGTTTCTTTACATTATTCACAGTCACTATTAAAGAAAGATGAAGAAGAGTCACATCTTGTAGAAACAAAGATTTTGAAAGACTTCTTCCTCTTTGTTGTCACTTCCTGTTTCACTCCGGCCATGCCATGGAACTAATTCATGGATATTATGCAGAATTTATTCTATATTAACATGTTCTTCCTCTTTTTGTGTTCGTGCATGTCACAGGCATTTGAAGGTCCAGTTTCTTAGGTCCACCTGTAGAATCCAGTCCAACAGTGGTGCTGCTGGGAGGTGGACTGGTCTCCAGTTTGAATTAAATTCACAGTTTGAGCTCAAAGCTCACACAGAAGAAGTGTATTCTAGTCAGAGGGTTTCTAACATTCAGAGCCTCGTGTGTGTAAAGTGTTGTCTTAGTAGCAGAAAGCCTCTGGTCCTGCTCCAGTGGGCCGTCCAGAACAAACACCAGTGGATGGAGACACGTCCAACACTGTGGACAGAGTGGACGTCAGAAAGTGTGTGGAGGTTTGAAAGCAGAGCTGTTGTGTTGCTCTGGATCAAAAGCTTCAGCTCCAGCTGCTCTGTTCAAATGGAAACACTAAATGCTTCATTTGATCATTTCTCTGTCCACTTCTTCATTTTCAGCCTGTTCTCTGCTTCACTCTTGTTGCTCTATTTGCAGCCTCTTCAGTGGATTCTTGCTGCGGTCATGTGATCACTGTGCAGGATCAATCACCTCCAGGATCATTGGTTCAACAAGTCAGTAGAGATGATAGAAGAACCAGCAGATGTTCAGTGGAAACGTTTCACCTGCTGTCACAATGTGTTTCTATTAGAACCTTCAAGTGGACGCATTAGAGCAGACAGGAGAAAGAAAACATGTCTCCTGTTCCTGCAGATGTTCAGCACACAAACATCTGGCTGCACACTCCCAAACCTTGGTTCTGGTGAGTTCTGTTCACAGAACCTGCTCCGTATCTCAGCTCCAAACATTCCACTAACACCCCTCACAACACCAAGAAGAGGTCAGAGGTCAGGGAAGAAGACATCCAGGAAGATGTTCCTTTGAACTCATCAACATCTGGCTCACAAGAAGCCCACATGGTTCATCAACATCTGGCTCACAAGAAGCCCACATGGTTCATCAACATCTGGCTCACAAGAAGCCCACATGGTTCATCAACATCTGGCTCACAAGAAGCCCACATGGTTCATCAACATCTGGCTCACAAGAAGCCCACATGGTTCATCAACATCTGGCTCACAAGAAGCCCACATGGTTCATCAACATCTGGCTCACAAGAAGCCCACATGGTTCATCAACATCTGGCTCACAAGAAGCCCACATGGTTCATCAACATCTGGCTCACAAGAAGCCCACATGGTTCATCAACATCTGGCTCACAAGAAGCCCACATGGTTCATCAACATCTGGCTCACAAGAAGCCCACATGGTTCATCAACATCTGGCTCACAAGAAGCCCACATGGTTCATCAACATCTGGCTCACAAGAAGCCCACATGGTTCATCAACATCTGGCTCACAAGAAGCCCACATGGTTCATCAACATCTGGCTCACAAGAAGCCCACATGGTTCATCAACATCTGGCTCACAAGAAGCCCACATGGTTCATCAACATCTGGCTCACAAGAAGCCCACATGGTTCATCAACATCTGGCTCACAAGAAGCCCACATGGTTCATCAACATCTGGCTCACAAGAAGCCCACATGGTTCATCAACATCTGGCTCACAAGAAGCCCACATGGTTCATCAACATCTGGCTCACAAGAAGCCCACATGGTTCATCAACATCTGGCTCACAAGAAGCCCACATGGTTCATCAACATCTGGCTCACAAGAAGTCCACATGGTTCATCAACATCTGGCTCACAAGAAGCCCACATGGTTCATCAACATCTGGCTCACAAGAAGCCCACATGGTTCATCAACATCTGGCTCACAAGAAGCCCACATGGTTCATCAACATCTGGCTCACAAGAAGCCCACATGGTTCATCAACATCTGGCTCACAAGAAGCCCACATGGTTCATCAACATCTGGCTCACAAGAAGCCCACATGGTTCATCAACATCTGGCTCACAAGAAGCCCACATGGTTCATCAACATCTGGCTCACAAGAAGCCCACATGGTTCATCAACATCTGGCTCACAAGAAGCCCACATGGTTCATCAACATCTGGCTCACAAGAAGCCCACATGGTTCCAGCAGACGTCTGGGAGAAGTTGGACTGTGAGCAGTTCAAGTGGAACAAGAGTTGGAGCTGAAGTCCAGCTCAGCTGTTTTCTATCAGAACCCTTCCTTCCCTGTGATTGTTTATCAGACCATGCCTTTGATCTCTTCTTTTAATAGATCTTCACTGGATCTGGATGGATTTCACTCCTTTTATCACTTTGATCCATTTGATTTTCATCAAAAATATATAGAATATTATTATTATAAGGAAAATATATTGTGTCTAACTAATGATCTAAACTAACCTGAAGTCAGTCAATAATTAATGACTTCCAATGATTTCAAGACTTTTTAGCTGCTTGAATAATTATGACTTCAACTAGTTGATGAATTAGAAACTAACTTTTGAACATTTGAACTCTACTAGCTGCAGCTGATTGCAGTGATCAGTGTCTAATCTATACTAAAACTTCTAAAGTACATTTTCAGAATTCATGCAAAGACAGCAGATCATAGAGAAACAGTTTTTAAAACACAAAAACACGTCAGAATACAACTTATTTTATGGAGGAAAAGAATAGGGCTGTTGATGAGGCCTGTTTTCATGAATTATAGACAACTTTTTGTTTCTAAGGTCAGGTGGCTGTGGCGGCCATCTTGAACTGGGTTGACTCAGAAACTTGATCATTTGTAGATGTACATACAAAGAATAAAAAGTGTGAGCTGGAAAACCTGAAACCTGTGAATCCTGCCTAACAATGGAAGAAGCATCTGCTGGAACCTGAGAGTCGTCAGGGTTTCACCATCCCTCTGAGGACCGTTTTCAGGGAAACATGGAAGTTCAAAAGTTTTGGACAGATCCCACTCCTCCCTCTTAATGGTTCTTTATCTAGACAGCAAAAACTAATTGAAGTGAAACAATGAAATGTCATCGGTCTTACAGAATTGAATCTAAATTTATTCTTGATGTAAAAACACTAATAATGATGGTGATCACTAAATGTTTGTTCAACTGTCATCTAAAGGTTCATTTCTGGAGCATTTGAACACATGTAAACTAAGAATTTGGACTTGTAGCAGGACACCAGCAATTTGATGAAAATTGATGCAAGATTCACAAAACTAGGTCTCAAATTAAAATTAAGATGTTTTGTTCTATTGAAAATAAATCAGTGCATTCCACTCAAATTATTACCAGGATGCAAACTATTCCACAATCATAAGCTTTATTGCAATCAAAAGTTAAATGAAATCAAGAAATACAGCAAAATGAAACAAAAGCTCTTACATCATCAAGTATGAAATTTGATAATAAACTTTCAACATTGATTTACAGTGGTATTAAACCAAACAGCTTGTTGTAAAAATGATTGGAAACATGATTGAATTATCACAGAAATATTTTGAACAGTAGAACTTCTAATTCTAATTCCTCGCAATTCATTCAACCTTTATTTAGACAGGTTAATCCCATTGAGCCTCGAGGACTCATTTACAAGAGAGACCTGTTTTCAACAAAGAATGACAACAGCGACAACAATAGACAATCATAAGAGAGGCATACAGATTTATTTATTTTTTCCGGGTCATGGGGGCAGCAGCTTTACCAGGGAGACACAGACATCAACAGCCACCTCTTCAGCTCTTCTAGGAGGACCCACGGCATTTGCAGACCAAATGACTAATTAATAAGTAATACTTTAATGTTTTTAAATTTAATGAAAGACAAAACTTTAACATTTAAGGACAAAATTTAACCAAATTATTTTCAAGTCTGTAGCTTATTGTAAAAGCAGTTTCAAAGATCACAGTGTGATATTTTGCAATTTTAACATGAACCTTGTGCATATCTAAATAATAAAAGTGAAGCTTTTTTAAAATCAGAGTCAGAGAATCTTTATTGTCATTTGCACCGCATGTGGTACATGTGATGAAATGAGATTATGTACACATGGTCCCAGATACATCAAACAACAAAATGTAAGAGAAAAACAGTAATAACATCTAGGATGTAACTAAGAAAAACATCAACTAGAAATAAACTAAGCACTAATGTAATAGAAAAACATCATTACAAACAGCAGCACAATATATTTATATCTTTATTGTAAAAATCTATACTAAAATTGAAAATACATGGGTTTAAAGCAGACAGAGAAGGCAATAAGGTAGGATTATTAATCAGGTTTAAAAGTTACAGCTCATGAGGTACTCCATTAGAGCATGACATCTCTTCCACAACATTCTGTGGAAAAGCCTTTAGGGTGTTCTTCTTCTAGTGGTGGTTAGTAAATAGCTTAAGGGAGCACTACCACCACCAGGTGGTAAGAAGAGTTGGATTCTGGACCCCGCCTACAGAACAGGTACAGAAGTGTAAATGGAAACACAACCACACACGAGCTGACCCGAGCTGAACTGAACCGCACCGTAACAGTGGAAAAGGGGCATAGGTGTCTCTTTCAGAAAAGAGAGTTGATTAGCAGAGAGATTTAATTATCATAGTCAGAATGGAACCAGGGGTGGTCAGGATGTAGACTCATCCTGACTTGGGAGATTAACACACACAAAAGAAGTGGGTAGGAGACACAGTGTCTCTGAGGACGTTCTGTGTCTTTGAGGGACACTTTTGTCTCTGATAAGGCCTTGGTTGGATGGACGCTACATAATTTATTAAAAAAAAAACTACAAGGTTATTTTCATTAAAACTAGGGATGCACGATCTAGTTTTAAAAAAAAACTTTTGATCAGATCACAATACCTAAATCTGGATGTCGACCGATACCGATACTATTCCGATAAAATCATCATTATTGATTTTATATGAGGCTGTAATAATCTCCTCTCTATAGGGAAGTACAATTTGTACAAACATAAGCATGCATGTCCAAAAACGCAACTTGAGGTAAGTTTTAATGTTGGATAAGTTTCAAAGTTAGAATTAAATCCTGCTAACACAAAGCATGTTTTTATTCCTAGCTTTAAAGTCAGAGTCAGTCAGTCATAGAGTTTTACTGTCATACACACCACATGTGGTACATGGGGTGGAATGAGATTATGTACACAGGGTCCCAGTTACATCCCACAACAAAATGTAAAAGAAAAACAGTAATAAGGTCTAAGATATGAACTAAGAAAAACATCAACTAAATATACACTAAGCACTAAAAACATAAAAGCGATATACTGAAGTGGATATTAAAGAAGTGGATATTAAAGAAGTGGTTATTAAAGAAGTGGATATTAAAGTGATTAATGGCTTCAAAAATCTGCTAAGTTCATGGCAAAAACCAACACAGACATGTTCCTGATTTTAGTATTTTACATCACTTTATAATGTAGCTGTTCTGTTTCGTTTTATTTATTTAAATTATTTTATTTTTCCAGTTCATATGCTTTTTTATGATTGTCTACTGTTATACTTATGAATATGTCCTGGAGGGTAAATGTAAACTATATCTTGGCTGCAAATATTCAATCAAGCAGCGAAGCAGGCAGTCTGATTTCAGTCAGCTGCACTCAGTCTGCTCCTCCTCCGAGACGGGCAGACTGAGCGCAGCTGACGGATATTAGACAGCCTGCTTCGGACTAAACGAGAGGAACACACCGCTGAAGCCAGGGAGCTCGAACGTCCAAAGTAAAACTAACTTTACAACAGTGCCTGGTTAAACAATCCTTGTGCTCTTTAATGTGGTGCTTTTTCAGATGTTTATTAAGTTTGATGTATTGTAGGTCACAACGGAGCTTTCTTCTCTTGGTACAGCAGCTCTGCAGACATTGCACGTTGCTGTCTTGCGGTGTTTAGTGTAAAATACTTCCACATAGCGGACATGTTGAGATGAAAAGTTGGTTAGCCGTTAGCCACAGTGCTGCTCTCAGTCCTCATGTATTTACTAAAATTTTAGCTGGCTTCAAACTATGAAATTAATTTCCTTCAGAAAATCCATTCCATAGTTTGATTCCCTGCCTTGCAGAGCAGCCGGCAGGGAATCACATGTGGAGATGTTTCAGCAGACAGAGACATTCATCATGGATCGGAAATCTCTGCAGATTG
>JBBPBX010030197.1:0-18295 GCA_038048925.1 Garcialebias charrua
TGGCTTTAAGTAATAATTTGATTGATTTGATTAAGCATTAATTAATAATTTAGCGTCTGCTATACGATGTGTGTGTATATATATATATATATACATATATATATATATTTTTCCCATGGTGAAATGGCACCGCTTTGTGGTGAAGTGAAGCAGCGCTACATCACCCGTGCGACCTCAAAGTATTGTTTGACACTACAGATTGTGCTTCTGCAACAGACTGGGTAACCACATGGGGCATGAGCAGGGCAGGCGCCTGGAGGGTTCACATGTGGAGTCGGACACATGTGGAGTCGGACACATGTGGAGTCGGACACATGTGGAGTCGGACAACAACGAGCAGGGAACTGAGCCTGACTTGATGGTTCCATCAAGTAACGCAGGGGGAGCCTGACAGAGCCGAGTGTTTAGAAATGTAGGTTAATGTAGCTGTTTAACAACCAGTTAAAATACACCAGAATGCAGGAAATCACATCTGCTTTATTCCAGATGTTTGGGGGGGGACCCCAGACCTCCTCCCCACTGCAGCCGGACCGCCCGCTCTCTGTGTTCCTGCATCCATCGGTAAGTCCTGGCTTTAGTATGTAAATAAGACAGAAAGGAAGTTTACAAGTACAGTGCATTCACTTTAGACAAGGTCTTTAGAGACCTTTAGAGATCTTTAGAGATCTTTAGAGATCTTTAGAGCTCTAATCCAACCTGACTCTAATTGTCCACTCCTTGTCTGTGAGCTTCACACAGTTACACACAGGCGAGAGGTGACAGATGACCAGAATGATCTGAACGTGTGCTTCGTTCAGTATGAGTGACATCACACAAGATGGTTCTCACACACAATGAATGAAACGGTGAACAGGTCAAGAATTCTGATTCCAAAAAGTCACAAAGAAACAAACCTTCCAGAACATTTCAATGTCCTCCTGCCTGTCACAGACCACAACCGACAGCAATCCAAGTTCAACTTAAAGCCAGAATAGACATCAAAACAGTTTGTCAATGTTTTGGAATTTTCTACATGTGTATAATCTATATCGAAAATAATCACTACATATGCAGCATTCTCTGTCAAGGTGCACCTGATCATTTGTAAAAACAATGAAAAAAGAGCTGAATCAGCAGAATTGTGTTTTGTTTCCAACAATGATGGGACGTGTGTCTCCATGTGAACACTGGACACTTCAGATGGTCTGTGCGTGAGACGGTTAACAATCCTCGGCTGTGGATCGAGTCAACGGTGGAATCAGAGACACCAGGTCGAACACCGAAAGGCAAAGAAAAGAAAGCTGTGAAGAGAAACGGCGACTAAACGCTGTAAGGACGAGTTGAGCGAAGCTTTCTGAGGAAGGACACGAGGCGGTGGAGGGAGCCACGATCATACGAGTTGTGTCCAACATGGTTCTATTGGATCATTTCTTTGCTGTAAACAAAGACGAGGAACATTTTCAGTTTCTTAAAACAATTTCTAGTAAAACACTGAGAAGTTTCACTGAAGAAACTGTGAGAAGAACTGAATGAAAATCATGAATGTGGATCGCTGTCACGCCTAACAAACACAACGAAAGAACGGCACTTCAAAAAGCCCTGAAGTTACTCAGACAGCTTTACTTCCAAACTGATCCCAGTACACCCAGCACCTCCTCTTGTTGGGAACTGAACTCCACAGGACTCAGTTAAGGGAAGCTGCCATGTTGCATCTTTTCAAGCATTGTCTGCAAATTAGGAACGTGTAGCTTTAAGCCCCGCCTACTCCTTCTCACACACCACCACAATGTCATGTGACCTCCAGTCACCATGAAATAAATTACAAAACATGAGAACCAGTTTGAAGACAGAGCAAGATCAGAATGACACGAGTCAGCAAGAGCAAAGACCTGAAACATCCAGCTGTGTGTGACTGGAGGGGCACACATCCAGCTGTGTGACTGGAGGGGCACACATCCAGCTGTGTGTGACTGGAGGGGCACACATCCAGCTGTGTGTGACTGGAGGGGCACACATCCAGCTGTGTGACTGGAGGGGCACACATCCAGCTGTGTGTGACTGGAGGGGCACACATCCAGCTGTGTGACTGGAGGGGCACACATCCAGCTGTGTGTGACTGGAGGGGCACACATCCAGCTGTGTGACTGGAGGGGCACACATCCAGCTGTGTGACTGGAGGGGCACACATCCAGCTGTGTGTGACTGGAGGGGCACACATCCAGCTGTTGTGTGTGTGTGTGTGTGTGTGTGACTGGAGGCAACCAACAGGGACACTTGGTCCAGTCCTCACCTTCCAGGTCTTTCAACTGGTTACACCCTGTCTTCCTGGATAATACTTCATGTTCATATTGAACATAACGTGGATGGTCTGTGCAGGGTCTTCAGGTGGGCTCCTGGTTTTAAGCATGCACGAGTTGTAGTGATTCATGATTGGTCCTGGTAGAGTGGGGTGGCAGTGTGTCCACGACGTGGGGCCTGCTGTTCAGCATCATTAACTCTGCAGGACACGTCATCCTGCACAAACTGCAGACAGCCACTGGGAGTGAACATGATGCTGGATGCACTTCATCCCCTTGTCATCGTTCTCACATCAAACGTGAACAATTGTAACGCGCTCTCACCACATGGCTGCAACAACCAACTCATGCATTGATAAATACTCCCTTCATTTACATTTTCAACCAGTATCTAAAGCTTTGGTAATCAACATTCAGAAATATAGATTTTTTTTCTCCCAGTTATTCTGATGACTTCCAAAAATAATTTCTGCCCAGCTGCCGTTTTTAGATTTTGGCATCAAACAACCAAAGTTCTTATTGTTGAACACCTGCAGCGTTCAGTTTGCTGCTGAGGGCCTTGCTGCCTGTAAAGGTCACACTACTGTATAATGTTAGGAGATCTATGTTGACCTGTAAAGGTCACACTATAATGTTAGGAGATCTATATTGACCTGTAGATCTATGTTGACCTGTAAAGGTCACATTATAATGTTAGGAGATCTATGTTGACCTGTAAAGGTCACATTATGAATGCATTAAAAATGCAAAATCAATGTATACATTTAAGAAAAAGGTCAAAAAGGACTTGCTCAAAAACTATATATGATGTAGCTTAGTGTGTTTGTGTATTACAGTTAGAAAAATTAAGTAGTTATTCATTTTGTGATGTAGTTTGTGTATTACAGTTAGAAAAATTAAGTAGAGTTATTCATTTTGTGATGTAGTTTGTGTATTACAGTTAGAAAAATTAAGTAGAGTTATTCATTTTGTGATGTAGTTTGTGTATTACAGTTAGAAAAATTAAGTAGAGTTATTCATTTTGTGATGTAGTTTGTGTATTACAGTTAGAAAAATTAAGTAGATTATTCATTTTGTGATGTAGTTTGTGTATTACAGTTAGAAAAATTAAGTAGATTATTCATTTTGTGATGTAGTTTGTGTATTACAGTTAGAAAAATTAAGTAGTTATTCATTTTGTGATGTAGTTTGTGTATTACAGTTAGAAAAATTAAGTAGAGTTATTCATTTTGTGATGTAGTTTGTGTATTACAGTTAGAAAAATTAAGTAGAGTTATTCATTTTGTGATGTAGTTTGTGTATTACAGTTAGAAAAATTAAGTAGAGTTATTCATTTTGTGATGTAGTTTGTGTATTACAGTTAGAAAAATTAAGTAGAGTTATTCATTTTGTGATGTAGTTTGTGTATTACAGTTAGAAAAATTAAGTAGAGTTATTCATTTTGTGATGTAGTTTGTGTATTACAGTTAGAAAAATTAAGTAGAGTTATTCATTTTGTGATGTAGTTTGTGTATTACAGTTAGAAAAATTAAGTAGAGTTATTCATTTTGTGATGTAGTTTGTGTATTACAGTTAGAAAAATTAAGTAGAATTATTCATTTTGTGATGTAGTTTGTGTATTACAGTTAGAAAAATTAAGTAGAATTATTCATTTTGTGATGTAGTTTGTGTATTACAGTTAGAAAAATTAAGTAGAATTATTCATTTTGTGATGTAGTTTGTGTATTACAGTTAGAAAATTAAGTAGAATTATTCATTTTGTGATGTAGTTTGTGTATTACAGTTAGAAAAATTAAGTAGAATTATTCATTTTGTGATGTAGTTTGTGTATTACAGTTAGAAAAATTAAGTAGAATTATTCATTTTGTGATGTAGTTTGTGTATTACAGTTAGAAAATTAAGTAGAGTTATTCATTTTGTGATGTAGTTTGAAGGTTATCATTGGTTGAACAAACTGTGAAATAAGGGGCAGATATAATAAGATTTCATCTTCTTTCTGCTCCCTTCATTTTATCCTACTTGTATTCTTGTATCTGATGAAACTGTTTTGTATTGTTCTTTTAAAATGAATGAATAAACATCAAATCAAATCAAATCAAATTATAATGTTAGGAGATCCATGTTGACACGTGTACTGAGGTTTTAGTTTTTGAACCCGAGGAGCTTAAAAATCAAATTTTCAGTCTTTCTCCCTCGTTGGATGACATTAATCTGCCTCCAGCTCTAATGTTAAATATCTTTGTTATTTTTGATCAGGACATGTCTTTTATCCCCCACATTAAAAATGTCACTAGAACTGCCTTCTTCACTAAAATTAGAAACATCTTATCTAAAAATTATGCAGAAAAACTGGTTCATGCATTTGTCACGTCTAGACTGGACTATTGCAATGGTTTGTTATCTGGGTGTCCAAATTCTTCTTTAAAAAGTCTTCAGTTGATCCAAAGTGCTGCTGCCAGAGTCTTACCTGGAGTTACTGGGAGAGATCATATCTCTCCAGTTTTAGCTTCTCTCCATTGGCTCCCTGTGAAATCCAGAATTTAATTCAAAATCTTACTTCTAACCTACAAAGCCCTCAACAACCTAGCTCCATCTTATATTACAGATCTTATTGTTCCATAGTTTCCTAACAGAGCACTTCACTCTCAGGCTGCAGGTTTACTTGTGGTTCCTAAAGTTTCCAAAATCAGAATGGGAGGAAGATCTTTCAGTTGTCAGGCTCCTCTCTTGTGGAACCAACTTCCAGTTTGTGTCCATGAGGCTGACACATTGTTCAGTTTGAAGACTGGGATTAAGACGTTACTTTTTGATAAATCCTATAGTTAGGGTTGTTTTGTCATGCTGTCACAAAACCTGTTTTTACACTGGCCCACATGATGACCAAAACTTACTGAAGTTTTTCAGGCAGCTAAGGTTACAGTTGAAAATCTAACTGAATTAATTTTAGCTGGTCTTTGCTGCGGGCCTGTGGGATCTCTCTGTTTGAACAACTGTTTGTGAAGCATCAACAATGTTAGATAAAACCAAAAACAAATTCTACATTACAGTAGGCGTTGAACAAGTACATAATTTTAAAACTCAACATTAACATAATAAAGCTCGAGTAGAACAGCATTAGATTTACTTTTAGAAATTATCATGTTTATAGGTTTTTCATAGGTTTAGAGATTCATATTTTTTGCTTTTTGTTCATGAAACAAGATCAGAGAAAGCTGGTTCTGGTTCGGTGGATTGGACCCGGTGGTACACTATATTCTGTGACCTGCGACAGTGCATGCAACACCGCCCCCTACGGTCACATACGGTGGTCACAGAATATGGTATAACACCGGTTCGCAACGCGCTCCAAACAGGAAGTTGATTAATTTTCTGTTCCGTAACTGCGACGTGATGACGTTACTACGACTACTCGATGTGAAATTAAAAAACTCGATAGATGTCCAAGTAATTGATGTGTCGATTACTCGTATAGTCCGTTAAAGCCCTACATGACAGAGACAAAACAGATGTTTAATGGCTCATCATCTGTTCGGTGAGCAGAAGCTTTGAGTTCTCCTCCTTACTGGGAACCAGACTCAAGACCTGGAGCCTCATGCATGAACCAGTGAGCAGCTTTTCTACTTTAAGTTGTCGTACGGTCAAAAGTGTGTTCGCACACAAAAATGTTGAAATGTATCAAACTGTGCGCACTCACTGTGGTCCCTTTAAGTCAAAGCCTCCTTAAACTTAGACTAAACTTGTGCGATGGACAGACAATGGTTTAGGAGCAAATTGTTGAAGTTTTCTGCACAATCACAGCAATCAGCATCTACACTGTCACAGGATGCTGTGAAGCAGTACCTGCCCTGCCATACGTAACCTGCAGGACACATCAAGACTGACCGTTACAAATTCACCAAATGGCTCATAAATTTAAAGGTCCACTGACATCATCTTACAAATTTGCATGAAATTATAGGAGATATATATATTTTATCATTCAACTATGTTCGTTTTTGCAAACTAAATGATAAAATAATGAAAATTCCTTCCAAACGGAGACTAAAATTAACAACAGCTTTTCTCTCTGAAAATTCCGACTACAAGCGAATGCAACATTTGTGACGTAGGAAGCAGGACCTTCAGTCTTCGTCTGCCATTAACGCATATTCATTCTCAGCCAGATCGCCTTTTTTTTTGGTAAAACTTAAAAAATGCCGGTTCGGTGTGTCGCCTTTGGGTGTTCTAATATCATCAGTGAACAAGTGAGCCTTTTCACTTTCCCAAAAGATGTAAGACCTTCATCAAAAATGGAATAAATAAAGCTGCCTCCCCTGGGACTGAGCTCCCTGCTTCCTGAACAGGTAAGAGTCAAATAAATACGGGTGCAGATCTAAATTATAACCTGCTGTTTCTGCTCATCTAACTTCCTGCTTCCAAAACTGAAGACAAATAGCTCAAATCTTAACTTAGATTGATAATTTTGTTGTTTTATTTCTGGTTCGCCATGAATATTCTATATGGGGCGTTCTAAAGACGTTCTCCTTCCTACGTCACAAATGTTGCATTCGCTTGTAGTCGGATTTTTCAGAGAGAAAAGCGGTTTTTAATTTTAGACTCAGTTTGGAAAGAATTTTCATTAATTTATCATTTTGTTTGCAAAAATGAACATAGTGGAATGATAAAATATATATATCTTCTATCATTTCATGCAAATTTGTAAGATGATGTCAGTGGACCTTTAAGAAACATTTCAGCCATTTTCAAGTGGAGTTCTGTGGAACGGTTTAAAATATTTTAGACGTTCAATGCTCTTTGAATGAACTCAGTTTGAAGAAATAGTTCCATTTCATCCCTCCTGACCACCAGAGGTGGTGCTTAATCACTGAATGATCATTCTTGCGCATGCGCAGGTCGAGCACAAATGACAACAAAGTCACCCCGTGACCTGCCGGGGACCCACGTGACTCTATCCACAATATTCCTACGCCCCATGATGCCTTGCGCGAATTATGGGAACGACTTCCGCCTGAAGTGAGAGCAGCAGTTAAAGCCCAGTCTACTGGCTGTATTTTTCACTTTTGTTTTTTTGTTTTGTTTATTTCTAATTAATTGCAATGGTTACTTCGTGTTGGGTTAGTGGGTGTTGCTGTCGGGTAGACGTTTGTTCAAAGTGCAGTTTTCACTTCATCCCAAAAATAAGTAAACGTGAAGGATTTATCTCCATCGGAGGAGCTGACAGCTGCACCTCCTCTGCCTGATCTGCTCCCGAAGACGTCGTGTTCAGATCACGTTTTCTCCGGTAAACAAAATATTCTACATAAATCATTTTGTGAAACAATTTCAGAACAATGTGAGAGTATAATTTTCTCTGTGTTGGAGCTGTTGTTGTTTTTTTCTTCATGATTTAGCACCGTCTACTAGCTGTGGTTAGCTTAGCATGTAGCGTTAGCATCTGTTAAAGTATTTACTAAACAAATCTGTGGATAAATAATATAACTACATGTGTGTGTAATACATTTACATATGCTGTGTGTATGTGTATACTGTATGCACACTATATATACAGTATATACATACATACTGCACATACATACTGTACTGTAGTACTGTTTTGATTGTAGGTCCCTGTTACTCTCATGTGAATAAAGCAGTGGGATGCTGTTTGTACAGAAAATATTCCATAACACAAGTTCATCTTTTGGTTATTACTACATTTGTTCTATTGAAATATTTATATTTTCAGGAAGGCCTGCACACAAGTCACAGACTGGTCTCCCACGCTGAAGTTGACAGACACACTTACTCTGAGACGCAGGAGCAGAAGAACAAGTAATGACACAAGCACCTGGCACAATAATTCAAAAATATTAAAGTAAATCTAAGATAAAATTACTGAAATCAATATAAAATTGAACATTACAGTATATCTTTGTGAATGAGTAAAAAATGTAGGAGCAACTGTATTTATTCTTTCTACTTTGAGTAGCAAACTTGGTCTTATTTTAGACTTTGTGATGCAAACATGACAGTTTTATTCTTTTTTTAAGGTACAGACGAGTGAAGGGCCAAGTTCCATCGTCTTGGATTCCGGAGGGGTTTGCTGCTTGCTCCAGTCGTCCAGTGGTCGTCCAGTGGTTGTCCAGTGGTCCCACATGATTAGGAATCTGTTCCAGTTTGTTTAAAATCAGAAACTGCCCATCATTTCTTGTTGAAGAGTGTATTTGACCTGGTATTTATTCTGGTATTTATTCTGCAGCCAATCATTTTCATTAAAAGACATCAAATCACCCACAGTTCTCATATTGTATTCAGTTTCAAATGTTTTTAGTTTATTCATTCATTCATTCAACCTTTATTTCTACAGGCTTGCCTCGTTGAGCCACGGGGACTCATTTACAAGAGGGACCTGTCTCACTCACACCCAGAGTCAATTTAGAGTTAACAATCAGCCTAAAATTTATAATTATAGCTTTTATTCTTATCAATCTCCTCCTGGAGGAGGAACCACAGCAACATGCATGTTTTTAAGTTTTGTACTTGTCAATAAAAAACTAAACTGGTAAGTTGCCAAAAAAACAATCACATCTAGTGTTTTTATTTGCAGTAGAACTTCTCATTAGACATTAAACAATGTATCTTATTGAAATAAAGAAGGTGAAACACAGCAACACCAAATGCACTTCAAACGCAGATTTATTTATAGAAATTATATTTTCACTCATTTGTTGCTGTGGTACATAACTGCACACAAACTTCTGGACCAACTGGAGCTTCATCCATCTCCTGGACCAACTGGAGCTTCATCCATCCCTGGACCAACTGGAGTGTCATCCATCCCTGGACCAACTGGAGTGTCATCCATCCCTGGACCAACTGGAGCTTCATCCATCCATCCCTGGACCAACTGGAGCATCATCCACCATCCCTGGAACTCACCTTATGCAGAAATATAACAGAAAGGAGGAAAAGAAAAGTACAGTATACAAACATTAGGGTTCATTTATGAACACACACAAACACACCTAGATTATATATAAAAGAAACCCACGCACACACACACACACACACCTATATTATATATATATATAAATAAACACAACAGACACCTATATTATATATACAGTATAAATAAATATACACAGACAGCATACATACAGTATATAGGTGCGTGTGTTTATTTGCCAGTTATGCACGAAAATATTAGTATCATTTAATCACTGACTACATAAAATCATTAAACTAAAAGCTGTCTCTTAAATCATACCTGGTGTTCTCGTTCCTCTGGAGGATACAGAGTCTTTTTTCAGGTGGTTTCTCGTAGCCCAGCCACAAAGAAGGATGCAGGTTTTTGTTTTCGGAGCATGTTCAACACACACTAGTTGCAGCCACAAATTCAGCTTCGTCTGATTATTCTTACAGCCACGAACAGCGCAACAGGTACCAGAGCTCCACAAGACATCTTCTCCCACCTCCGGAGGCAAGAAGTAATAATGTTTTTGCTCATGTCTGTGTGTTTTTCTTCATTTATAATTAGCAATTACCACTGAACAGATTGTAATGAAACTAAGAAAGCAGTTTCTGAAAGAACATCAAAGTTCATCAGGACCTTCTGAATACCTTCAGAAGTAGCTCTTTCGAATAGTCTACAGTATGTTGAGAACATAAAGCAGACCCATCATGAAGGCCATGGCATGTGGGATGTCCTTCAGATCAGACAGGACCACTTCTTCCTCAAGAATCACAGATGTTGCAATAATGTATTCTTCATCGTTCACCATCAAAACACTAACTTTCACTCCCTGAGTGCATGTGGCTTTATCATCAGTGGCCTAAACAAAATTTTGACATAAAGGAACCCATTTTATTTGTTCAAATAGTAATTTTACTCACATTTTGTCAAGATAGTCATTCCAAGCTGAAGTCACTGGTACTTTTTGGATTTTTTATCGATAAGTTTGGTGCAGATAAAGGGGCCAAAAATGTTCCATCTTGAAAAACACCATGGTAGTTGGCAAACAATTTGGTATATTAATGAATGGTACCTCGTGAATGATACTGGTCAGGGATGACTTAATGAGTAATGTGGGAAACCCCAAATGTCAGGCAAACGATTCACCAGACGACATGAATGGCTAGTCTTAGAAATGCAAGATGTTCTTTTTAACTATCAAACCACCATTACAAAATTTGCAATATAATATAAATAACATAACTGTATAAATAAATTAATGCAAACTTACCAAATATTTATTATCTTGATTTTCTGATGCTTCAAAAATCACTGTACAGACACTGAAGACGTCCAAAATGCAGAGTTTGTGTGGAGGGTGACCTGAGCTAGCAAACAAACTAGCTAAAAACAAGGCACATATCAGTGTTGCCAGATTTCACGATAGAAACAAGCAGACAGCTCTATTAAAACAGGCCCAAAAAAGACCAACTGGCAACCCACCACATTGCGTAAAACAGTGGTCATTTTTAAAAAGTATAAACATACATTTATTATGGCATTACACATAAGAGCAAAATTATGCTAAACAATTTGAATAACACTTTTAAGCTCTGATAAAAAAATACATTTTAAATATTTAAAACTCTATTTTAAAACAAAGACACACATGAGCCAACTCAAGTTGTTATTAGTTACAACTTATCAGAGTCAGAGTCAGAGAGTCTTTATTGTCATTTGCACCACATGTAGTACATGTTATGAAATGAGATTATGTACACAGGGTCCCAGTTACATCCAACAACAAAATGTAAGAGAAAAACAGTAATAACATCTAGGATATGAACTAAGAAAAACATCCAACTAGAAATACACTAAGCCCTAGAGTAATAGAAAAACATCATTACAAACAGCAGCACGAACATGAGTCTTTATGAGCAGATGGTCACAGATGAAACGGTAAAAAAAAAACGGTAAGTGCCAAAAATCATATTTTTTCTACATATTTTTAAAAACAAAATATCCTAACATCTGCGTGCAAGTAGAGTGGTCGGCCACAGTATGATTGTTTGTTTGGGTGTGCGCCTGTCACCTCGTCAACTTGGGCGGGAGCGATAAATGGGGAACGGGGGCATGGAAGGGACAAACTACTGTATTTTCCGCCTGATAAGTCTCACCTCTCTATAAGTCGCTTTGTCTTTGAAAAACAAGGCACATGCTAACTGATCCAGCTATCAGTGTTGCCAGATTTCACGATAGAAACAAGCAGACATCTCTATTAAAACAAGCCCAAAAAAGACCAACTGGCAACCCACCACATTGCGTAAAACAGTGGTCGTTTTATGAGCAGATGGTCACAGATGAAATTGAAATTACTGCAGTAATGCCAATAAATAGGTCTGAAGATACCATAGATTTTGTGTAAACTGACATGCAGAGTAAGGGCATGGAAGACACTGTGCTTATGCAACACACATTTTAATAATGCAATTGGCAGGCTCTAACATGATGATTATTGTCAATTAATTGGAACAATCCATAAACATGTTGCACCTCTATTTAAGTCGCATCTATTATGCGTCACCGCTGACGCGTCGCCTATGATACGTGTCACCGCCCTGCTGCATATGTCGGCCACAGGAGCGAGCGAGCACGGAAGGACTTTACAAGATTAACACGGTAAAAACAATTATTTGTTTGCTGAAAATTATGGCAAAGATGTGTCTTAGTTGAACTTTTCCTTAATAAATGAACGCAATTGTCAAATCAGCTGGATTTAAAAAATAGTATAGCTACGAGCACCCGCACGGGTGGGACCACAGCATTTTCTTTAAAATTTAGCAAAATAAACGCTTAAAAATATATATTTCTTAGCTGACATTAGAGCACGAGTGTTCCTGAGCTTAACCGTTCCTTAATAAATTCACAAAATGGTCAAATCTGCTGGATTTTAAAAAGTAGTTTTGCCATGTGCACGCGCGCGGGTGGGACGGCTTTATTTCTTTCAAATTTAGCAAAATAAACGCTTAAAAATATATATTTCGTAGCTGACATTATAGCACAAGTGTTCCTGAGCTTAACCGTTCCTTAATAAATTCACGTAATGGTCAAATATGCTGGATTTAAATTGTTTCGCTTTGACATCTTCCAAGCCGTCGTGTGCGCTGCGAAAATAAATTATAAATAAATCGAATTTTAGCTCAAAAATCTCATACAGCTAACAGTTTGTAAATGTCCATCGAGTGATTACTTCCTGTAAGTTTGATCAAAATCTGGCCTGTCGTTCATGAGCTAATTTCCAAAATAGTATCCGTTAAAAACACGGAGCAACAAGCTAACCGCTAAACATCTGCGTTGCTAAAACATTGAATTTTAGCTCTAAACATCTCCTACAGCTAACAGTTTGTAAATGTCCACCCAGTAATTACTTTCTGAAAGTTTCAACAAAATCTGTCGTGTGGTTTAGTAGTTCATACCTCCAAAGCAGGAGGCCGGGCTGCGACAGAGTGTGTCCGACTAGAGGAGGCTACCTTTGGACACACGAGCTGGAAACGGTCGGTGGACTCTCTGGAAGTGTCAGAGCTCCAGAGCAGGAGGCCGGGCTGCGACAGAGTCAGTCCGACCAGAGGAGGCTGCCATCAGACACATGAGGTGGGAACGGTCGGTGTTCCCTAGCGGACATAAGTGGTACTGCACCCCTAGCGGCCGAAAGTGGTACTGTACCATTTTTTGCCAAAATGAAAAACTGTCATATCTGAGACAAAAATTGGTCTAAGAATATGGGAAAAAATCCATAAACAAGTCTCACCTCTCTATAAGTCGCAAGGCATGCAAATTAGGCAAAAAGGTGTGACTTATAGACTGGAAAATACGGTACCTACTACCACTCGTTTTTTGCTTTATTGTGCGAAGCTGGAAAATAATCAACTAGTTTCACTCAGAAAGAAATTCAAGCCCAAATAAGCAACTTCACGTTCACAACAAGCCCCAAAAAAACACAACCATGCGATTCACAAGATTTGCAAGCTACTTTACAAAAAACAAGCCCAAAGTCTCTTATAATAACTTGGCAACACTGCGCTTCTTCTTTTGTTTTTAGTGGCTCATAAATCAGCTTGTTGGAACATCTATCACTACCTGCTGGTCTGCTGTGTAAAACTAACAAAAAGTTAAATTGACATATCAGGATATTAAGTTGACGTGTTTTTAAGTTAGCTGGATGTGAGATTTTAACTTGATAAGTTAACAAGGCTTTAACTAACAATTTATTGTCATCACAACATACATTACAAGCAGTTTGTCAAACTGACATAAAATATTATGTTGAATCAACAAAAAGTCAAAAATACATTTTACAGTGTATAACTCATTACATTTTTGGAGTCAACCTGATTCAAGATGGCAGCCACAGCAAAGAAACCTTACCAAACACAAAAACCGTGTCTAGGTGGTGGTTGGTTTTACAGATATTGAGCTAAATTTGTTGTGGTGCTCATCACATTATCAACAGAGTCATCATCAACGCATACTCTGAGACTCGGAGTGTTAAAGCTGACTGATCGCACACAGCCTCACAACCTTGCATGAACTTGTAAATAAAGTTGTTTCTTGAACTTTTATGTCCTGCTGCGGATGAAAGAAGCCTGAACAGCACAGCAGATTTTACAGAAAGCTCTGAAGTGTGTCGCCACTTTGGCAAACCCTTGTTGAAAGCAAATACGTGAGGTTGCACTGTAAGTGAAACAGCATTAGTGCTTCATGCTTTTTTTATGAATGCACACACACAGAAAAAATAAACAGCTCATTTTGAAGCATAAAATGCACAAAACAAACCTCTAACTTTTGTTCTACCCTCAGTTTTTCTGTCAGATTGTGTAACTACTGCAGGCCTTAAAATGCATTTATTACCTTCCGAAGCTCCACACTTCTAATGAAACAGGTCATTAAGGGAGACATAAACATTAAGCAAACTGCTCATGCAATTGGCAGGCTCTATTTCTGCTCTCAGTCCCTCTCTACAATGATCTATCTGAGAGTAGTTCACTAATGGCTGTTGATTTGGACTGTTTTCTTTTACAATTAGTAGCTTTGCATCTATTTTCCAGAAAATGGCTTTGATGTGGTGCATCTAATGGCAAATTTAAAATGAGGGTGGCTAAGTGTTGTTTTCAAATCTGCTATTTTGATGCAATGATATAAAGCGGAGGACTTGTAGATTTCTATTTTCTTTGTATTTCTATATAACTAATACTGAACAATGCAAATGTATGCAATAGACTGCCAGTCATATTTTGCTACTTTTACTTTCTGAATTTGCACACATATTTCGCACTTATTCTAATCAGCTTATTAAATATGAGCCACTATAATGAATGTGCATGAGGCCTTATCTAATCACATGTGCCCTTGATGATAGTCCAGGAACCAAAAAAGTCTGTAAGCATTATATCCTTTGAGAGTATCTTTTTCTGCAGTTTCAATCTGTTAAAATCCCATGCAAGAGAGAGTAGCCGGAGGATAATTATGCAAAGTAGAGGTAAGAAGATGAAAATGTGCTAAGGGTTTAATTATCACTGGATAGGAACTTCATGCAGAGTAAGGGCATGGAAGACACTGTGCTTACGCAACACACATTTTAATAATGTTTCTTTTTTTAATGCAACTTGCTGCATCTGCCTACTATTGTCAGTTTACATAAAATCTATGCTATCTTCAGACCTATTTATTGGCATTACTGCAGTAATTTCAGGTGAGCAGAGATCTCATTGATATTTCTCTCAAGTATGAAAAAAAAAAATCATTTTATACGCCCTGGTGACCCACTCTGACTTTACTCTCTGCACACACACGCCTGAATTAGTTCCTGCATACTCACCTTCCATTGCTTTTAACAGTGCCTCTGTGTAAAGCATGTCTGACAGATGTTCTCTTGCACGTCATCCTACGTCTCAAACCATGACAACCATTCAATCAAATGCTGGCCACCAGGATGGAGCAGGAACTCTTATCAACGGGGATGGCTGTTACTATGGTAACTGTGCAGGTATGCGACCCAGCAGCTAGCAGGAGGATGCAATGTTGTTGTTGTTTTTTTCCCCATTATAAAAATAAAAAAAACTTTGTGTTTGCTTTCCAGCCTGTCTATTTTATTTATTTATGCATTTATTCAGGCTGTCATAGAGGAGGATATATCTCTGGTACTCAAGGTTCTGGTTCCTTCTGAGTCATGTCAAGGTTCTACAGGTGGTTGGAGAGAGTGGGCCTGTGATCGGAAGATCGCTGGTTCAAGCCCTGGTACCGACAACATCAAAAAATGTGGGTGGACAAAGGTGAAACACCCACACCTGCCTCCACTCTCATTCGCCCCACTCTGGGCCCCTGAGCAAGGCCCTTAACCCCCACCATCTGCTCCCTAAGACTGGACTGAGAGAAACACAATTTCAATTCTGTGTATGTCCTGTACATATTGCAGTTCTGACAATAAAGTTGACTTTGACTTTGACTAAAACCGGTCTCTCTTGAAAATGAGTTCTCGTGGCTCAATGAGACGACAGTATTTTCCGCCTGATAGGTCGCACCGTTATATAGATCACTTTGTCCAATTATTGGAAATAAATTGGAAAAATCCATAAACGGGTCGCACCTTTATTTAGATTGCATCTATGATGCGTCACCGCTACGCGACGCGTCAGCGCCTCATTTGCCCTGCTGAAAATGGCAGCCACAAAAGTGAGCAAGCACGGAAGGACTTTACAAGATTAACACGGTAAAAACAATTATTTGTTTGCTAAAAATTATAGCTGACATTATAGCACAAGGGTTCCTGAGCTTAACCGTTCCTTAATAAATTCACGAAATGGTCAAATCTGCTGGATTTAAATTGTTTCGCTTTGACGTCTTCCAAACGGTCGCGTGCACTGCGAAAATAAATTATAAATAAATCGAATTTTAGCTCAAATGTCTCATACAGGTCACAGTTTGTAAATGACCACCAAGTAATTACTTTCTGTAGGTTTCAAGAAAATCTGCGGTGTGGTTTATGAGTTATTTAGACTAATAGTAGCAGGAAAATAACCCGAAGCTAACGCGACACATTTACATGTATAAAACATCGATTTTTTTTAACTCAAACATCTCATAAAGCTAGTCAATTGTAAATGTCCATACAGTGATTACTTTCTGTAGTTTGATAAAAATCTGTCCTGTGGTTCTTGACTTATCCTGCTAACAAACACAGCTAACAGTAGTTACCTCGAGAGCAGGAGGCCGGGCTGCGACAGAGTCAGTCCGACCAGAGGAGGCTGCCTTCGGACACATGAGGTGGGAACGGTTGGTGTACCCTAGCGGCCGAAAGTGGTACTGCACCATTTTTTTTTTTTTGACAAAATGAAAAAGGTCATATCTGCTTCTCCACATCGAGAGGAGCCAGTTGAGGTGGCTCGGGCATCTGGTTAGGATGCCTCCTGGACGCCTCCCTGGTGAGGTGTTCCGGGCATGTCCCACCGGGAGGAGACCCAGAGGAAGACCCAGGACACGCTGGAGGGACTATGTCTCTCGGCTGGCCTGGGAACGCCTTGGGATTCCCCCAGAGGAGCTGCTCCAAGTGGCTGGGGAGAGGGAAGTCTGGGCCTCCCTACTTAGGCTGCTACCCCCGCGACCCGACCCCGGATAAGCGGACGAAAATGGATGGATGGATGGATGGATGGTCATATCTAAGCCAAAAATTGGTCTAAAAATATGGAGAAAAAAATCCATAAACAGGTCTCACCTCTCTATAGGTCGCAGGGCATGCAAATTAGGCAAAAAACTGTGACCTATAGTCCGGAAAATACGGTACCTGGATAAATAAAGGGTAATAAAAAAATGAGAATAAATGTTTTTTTGTTTGTTTGTTTGTTTTAACTGTTAAAAGTAATGAAAGTTTGAGAATTTATAAGTAATTTCAGAAAGGTCGCTAAAGGTAGAAGTTAAGGTTGAGGATCTTGACAACATACGATAAAAGTAAAGACACGTTTATGAAATAAAACAGGAAGGTTGCTTTTTAAAATCCAAAACAGAGAAGCATCTAAAGCAGGGCTATTCAACTGATGGCACAGGGGCCAAATCAGGCCCACAGGTGAGCTCAGTTTGGCCCACTAGTGGGTTCATTTTTAAATAAAACTTGATTTTAAACCATAAAATCTTGACTTAATGAGAATAACTGCTGGATGCCTGTCCCCTGAGCTTTTGGCTCTTTCAGTAAGTGTGGCCCTCTGAGCAGTTTAGATGAATAGTGCTGATGTAAAGGTTAGGTGCTTCAACAGAAAACATTCTGAAGAGTAAAGCCGGGGTTACACCGCACGCGTTGCGCTTCCGCTCCGCTCCGGTCCGACCTCCGCAGCAAATACGCACCCATTATAATCAATGACAGAATTTACACTGGCTCCGCACGGCGGCGGTGAGCTGCGGAGAGCGGACGGCAGTCCGTCAAAATTAGAAATTTTTCTATTTCTGCCGGACGCCGGAGCTGTGCCGGAGTCAACTTTTGAAGATTACGTCGCACCAACAGGAAAAGGAACGAGCACAACTTCCGTATTTACAAAATAAAATCACCACGGGCGGACTAATCCTAGCTCTATACGGATTTATTTGTACAAAAATGCTGTCAAACTATCATTTATGACTATTCTATGACTAAACTATTATATTTATGACTATGACTACACCTAATAACGCAATACAAAAATAAATAAATAAAAAAGTATTTTATTCTGAAATGTAAACATCACTTCCTGTTGCTCAAACCATGTAGCTCATTTACGAGAGAAGATCAAGGCAGCAGTCTCTCTACAGTTGTTCTCCTTCTTTCCACCGAATGAATTGTTTTGTTCTGACTTACTTATTTATCACTTGATTTATCGCGCGATCTCGCACGTGTCTTGGAGCGGCGCATCCAGGCGGACCTGAGCGGAGCGGAGGCAGTGGGAATTGGACTCGTTCAGCTGCGACCTGCGGACCGGAGCGGGGCGGAGCCGCGTGCAGTGTAAAGCCGGGGTAAGGAGACAACCTAAACATGCAGGCAGTCTCACCCTTGAGCAGGGCCGGATTT
>JBBPBX010030197.1:18329-35344 GCA_038048925.1 Garcialebias charrua
TATATATATGTATATATATATATATATATATATATATATATATATATATATATATATATATATATATATATATATATGTTTGTTTGTTTTGCTTTGGTTCAGATGATGAGCAGAAAATGACTGAATAGTAAGTTTTCACAACTTACAACTTTAATATGCCAGTTGTCACAAACTACAAACAACCCTGAACTGGTTAAATACAAAACCACATGTTAGGGTTTGAAACTAGAATATGATGCTTCCATCACAAAATAAAATCACTGAATAGCTATTGTTGCCTGGACTTCAACACAAACTTCCCTGCAACACGCTTGCAGCAACTTCATTTTTTCTCTTCCCTTGTTTCTTCACCTGGTTTGGGGGGCCCCAGCTCCATTTCTTCTACAGCCGCCCCTGCTTTCTCCTACACCAGCTCCTTTGCCTCCGTTCCTGCACTTTTTATTTCTCCATTCACCTCCACTTTCACTTCCTTATCACCAGCGGTGGGTGGGGGACCGGCTGCGCGCACCCCCCTCCCCCGCCGGCAGCGGGAGGGGACCGGCCGCGCTGAAGCGAATAAAAGATAAAATCATCCAGTTTTACATGAAACCTAACAAGAACAGTTTTCTCCTTTGTGAGACAACGTGTTTGAGACTATCCGTTCACAAAAAAAAACTTAGGGGGCGGGTCCGGAGGCTCTGGGGGCCCCTAAAATTCCGGGGCCCCGGGCTCAAGCCCCTGAAAGCCCCTGCATAAATCCGGCCCTGCCCTTGAGGGCCAGAATTGGCCACCACTGTTTAAACTCTTACAGTGATCTATTCTTTTGCATTAAATAGTTTCTTTATGTTGTGTTTTGCAGCATGAGAATTACCGTATTTGCTGGATTATACGTCACTCCGGAGTATAGGTCGCATCAGTCAAAAAATGCCTCATGAAGAGGAAAATAAACATATACTGTACAGTATAAGTTGCTTTGGAGTATAAGTCACATGCATTTAAAAGTGTATTTCACAAAGCAAGAAAGTTCATGCACAATAATCCAGGTACCAAATCCAATAATTCTCAGTCGGGTCATCTGGACAGTTTCTTTTTTATAGAACGTTTCACCCTCCATCCAGAGGGCATCATCAGTCAGAGGAGTTCCAGCAAACTGTTTCCCCCACCAAGCATTAAACAACTTAAGTGGACCAACCAGTTTGCTGGAGCTAAGATGGTTTCTGGGGGCCATCCTGTCCCTCGTCGACTCCTCCCAGGCAGGCAGCCACAGCCAAAGTGGTTCAAGGCAAGAACTTTCTTGTAGCAGAGGTAGCAGAAGAGGAACAACATTTATTTGTCAAAAACCTAGAGGACCCTCTTTCGGCTGCAAATGTTAATGTTTACTCCTCGGTTCATGTCAGTATGAATGAACATTTAATGAGTGAGTCAAAAATGGTGTCACTAATAGGGGGAAAAAAAACGTATGTAAGTCACTGCGGACTATACTATATTTATGTGTGAGGTCCTTTTTTGGATCTTTCACACTGAGCCCCAGCCAGGATATAATGCAAGATACAATTATTTTTTTTTACCTCCACTCTCCTTGTATATCTCTTTTCCTTATGTACTTTTGTCTGTCTTAAACAAGAATATCTTGTAACTGTGTCCTCAATGGCTCAATGGGAACTAACCTGTATAAATAAAGGTTGAATTAAAGCGTTACAGGACTGGTCAAACTATGAAAAACGTTTGACTTAAAAAGTCCGGAAAATACAGTGAACGGACCACTGACAGTAACAAACTGTTAGGATCTTCTCCATCTACTAAGAGAAAAGGTTTGTAAAATAGCACTCACATAAACCACCACAAAGGTTTTAGGATTTGGAGTTGTTTAGCCAGCAGAAAACTGTTTTGTTCTTGGCCCCGCCCACACCAGCTGTTAGTGTGTCTTTTTCCTGTAAAACTTCTGCCGATATTTCAAACTGATAATCCTCCGAGCAATTTTTTACTCAGAGCACTTCTGTTCCGTTCATTGCCTCAGCCTGAATCTCTGCTGCGCCACTGCAGAAATCATCCAGCGTGTCTTGCACGGAGCCTACTTACTATTTTCACCTGACATCCTTTTTTCTTTGAGTAATTAAAAAGTGGGTCTGAGTGCAGTCCGTGACAGGAGGTCCACTGAGATAGCCAGTGGTCTAATTAGAAGCTCATATCTCCATTCTCATCCATAAAAACACCACACTTTTACACCAGCTGTAATATGAGCATCCGCTGTTGTGGCTGTGTGTTTTTTTTTACAGGTGCGGAACAGCAAACAATGCTCAGGAGGATTAAGGCTTTTTTTTAATTAAGTGTCTAAAATTATGATTAATAACCTAGAAGAGGATACATGTAGAATGCAGGGTATGTATCATACAGAACCAGTGAAGAGCATATGGTCACTGCTCTCATACATGCTGGTTCATCACATTGTTGTGATTCATGTAAATGCAGGGTGGGTGTAACTGAGAACATATTAACTAGGCAGAATATTTATGCTTGTCTTTTCATTTATGCCCTACAGGCTCATACTGTCAAAGGGCTGTTATGAACTCACTCACTGCAGTGGGGGGTGATGTTTATTCAGCTTGGCTCTGTTATTTCTCATCTGTAGCCCCTACGGTGTCTGTGCTTGTTCATGTTGAACATGGTCAACAGCAAATTTTGTCTTCAGTTTCGTCAAGCTTGCCTGCTGACAAATGACCTATGGGAAATGTCCAAAAAGAGGCTGTCAACCCGCCTCTACTGTCCTACTTCTTCAATTTGTGGAAAGAGTGTACACACCAACAGATGGCACTGTCACAGTGACGTAATATGGCTGTGGGCAGTGGTGTAGTCTACATTTTTGTTATGGGTATACTGCGGTAACGTTAGTTTTACATTGGACATTGGACACAACTGAAGCCACGGAGCACGAATGTCCAACGTCCAACGTAAAACCAACTTTACCGTGGTCCGTATACTGTGCATAGAAACCAAAGTACACCAGTTAGTAAAATGTAATCGTCAATTTATGTTGATTTTTAAGCATATTGAACATTTCCAAACTTCTCTAATGCTTATATTTGAATTAAAAAACAACAAACTTTGTACAACAGTTGGCTTTGTATTAAAAGCATGTTGTAAAATGTATAAAACAGCATCAAAGCAAATTATGTTCAAGTATTAATATAGTAAGTACAGAGTTATTAGTTATACAATAATTTGCTGGAGAAGCAAATGTAATAAACAAGCGCTGCATACAGACAGATTGTTACGGAAGCGTTTAACTGCCATTTAAATGTATCAATGACATGTGTCTAATGATATGTCATGTATCATTGGGCAATTTTGAGTGGGTTTACTGAAATTCTCAAGCTTTTCTAGTGGGTATTGTGAAGACTACACCACTGACTGTAGGCGCATGCATTCAATTTTTACAGCAGAAGTTTGCAGTTTTAGTAAAATAAAAAAACAAAAATTGATCAAAATGTAAAATTTAAAATAAAGAAATATACTATAAAGATGCAGCTCAAATCTGCATATGTTAAGATGATGAATCATGTTCGGGTTGCTGATTAATATATTGTATTATTTTACATTATTAATGTTTAGCTTATATCTTATATATTTTACTGTATTGTTTAGCCTATACAGTATCTTAGTGTATATCTTAGATCCTTATACTGTATACTGATTCCTTTTACACTTTATATTTTTGCTATTTTTGGGTGTAACTGGGACATTGAGTACACATTTTTGTTCCACCTCATGTACCACATGTGATGCAAATGGCAATAAAGAATCTTGAACCTTGACTGAGTACTTTGCCTCTTATTTCCCCAATGCAAGCTTTCGGTAAGGTAAGAGCATCTATTTGGGTGTTAGGTTGTACGCAATTGGCAGTCCATCTAAAATACACTTGATTCTGGCTATTACAGTATTGGCAAATTATTCAGGTCAAAACTGCCGAATTTAGTTATGATCCACTGGGAGCGAGGGAAAGAGCAAAGGCTGAAATGGAGACTCGATGTTTAACACAAGTCATCTGAAGTCTGTAATAATCCTATAATGTCAGCTGCATTATTCATAAGTCTTTGGAGAATCGTATTAAGTGCAACAATGTATGAAGAAGTGTTCAGATATAACAGATCAGTCAGTGCATAATTATAGTTTCATCTCAAAAACTTTGTCAAATGCCAATAAGAACAACATAAACAAAAATAAACAGTTTTATTCAAGTGTTGCACAAAAATAAAAAATAAAATTTCACTGAACCTTGTTTTTTATTTATTTAAGTTATTTATTAGATTTCATAATTGAGACAGGTGCATTAACAGACAAGAAAAGTTATGTAACAAATAAAGGGTTAGTGACATGACTGCATATGACAGACAAATCCACATCTTGCAGGATCAGTCACAATGCAGTTTCCACACCAGGAAGTGACACAGCTGGTCAAGATGCTCTAGTGTCCCAGTTAAAAGTTATAAAGAGAGAAAGGGTCATTCCAAGCTTTAAGCTTGATTTATACAAACAAGACTGTCAGAACTCTTCTCGTTGTCACAGCTGCATGACAAAAACGATGTATTTTTGTTCTCACGCAGCCTCTGAAAACCCTTTTTGTACATAAGCTCCTGGCAAAACCTTTTTCTCACTGTATATGCTAAGTATCATGTGATTGGTCAGATCTTTGAGGACATGTTGATGTGGAAAAATGGCAGAACAATGCTGCTCTCATTTCACTGCTAGCTGATCTTAACAAATGTCCCAGTGAAACTTATAAATATTGTTAAATAAATCATATAAAGATGGTAAAATAACTTGTGCAATGAGACAGAACAGTTTTTGTGCTTGAAGAAAACAACTCAACGCCTATGGTTGTTTGTGGTTACATTGGCCAGTAGGGAGTTTAGGGGTAGGTCAGCCGGGTAGTGTATGGACACATTCCTGCATTGTCTGTCAAAAACAATGGATGTCTTTTTGTGAAAGATTTGCAAATTAGCACTTCTTTTTGCTCAACACCAGAAATACCAGATCTTCCTCCTCCAACTTCTCTACCATCAACTAAAAATAAACTTCTGCTTTGCCAAATGTTCTGTCACTGTGTTGTTGTTTCTGTTTGTGCATGATATATGTTGCAAATGAACAAATTAATAAATGTTGCATGGCTTGTCAGCTATGAAGCAGCCTTTAGCTTTGTGGGATGCTTCCTCTGCTGAGCTTTTTTGGCTGAGCAGGGATGTTGAAAGTTCAGGAGGGACCTTATATGATGTAGACTGTGTATGTAAGATACTCAGACTTTTTTCTAAACCAAACAATCAGTGTTGTTAATGTAAAAAAAAAGTATTATTATAATTATTATGATTATTATTATAATCATCATCATTATTATTATTTTTTAATTATTATTATTATGTTGAGCAAATCTATTGAGTGGATGTATACATTAATTTGTGCTGAACATAGCAATACTGTCATGTATCAGCAAATCAAGGGTCAAAAGTCTGAGCACACATCCTTGTGGGACTCCTGCATTTATTATGACTAAGTAGTGGCATATTACTGGCTGGAACAACACTAAAGTGAATTTTATTATGGTGTATGTTTCAGTTACAGCAGCAATTCTTCTGTCATTATAGCATATGATGACAAGTTTGTTCAGCAAATTCAAAATAATATTAGGAGGGATGCATGATATTATCGGCATGGTATGGGTATCGGCCGATATTAATTAGTATTAACATAGTTAGTATTAACATAGTTCAATTTCGGACATCGGCCATTCCATTAAAATAACTTGCAGATATAAAAGGCACTGTCTTTGCCTGCAGCAGCAGCACAACCTGATGACGTTACAGCACAACGTGATGACGTTACAGCACAACGTGATGACGTTACAGCACAACGTGATGACGTTACAGCACAACGTGATGACGTTACAGCACAACGTGATTACGTTATAGCACAACGTGATGACGTTACAGCACAACGTGATTACGTTACAGCACAACGTGATTACGTTACAGCACAACGTGATGACGTTACAGCACAACGTGATGACGTTACAGCACAACGTGATGACGTTACAGCACAATGCGATGTCGTTACAGCACAACTTGATGACGTTACAGCGGCAGCACAACGTAATGATGTCACGTGCTCCTACCCGATCTCACGTTGAAGAGGAAAATTCAAAATATCTGTGGTGTAGAAGTTTTATTTTCATTGGTGAAGATGTTGGATTCCGAAAATTTATGGACTACGTTGAACCTCGCTGCATCATCCCCAGTCTGAGATATTTTTCCGACGTAACATTACCGGAGTTACAAGCCATCATTTCCAACATCATTGAGAAGCTAATAGCCGATAGCATGACTTGTTGGGTGCGTTGTACCACATTTGGACGTCGTAATATGTTCCTTCCCAATGACACAACCTCAAACCACTGCATTGACCTGTCTGCTCTACCCCTATCCGAAAAACAAAAAGTCAAAAATCTGGGAGTGATAATGGATCCTTCCATGAAACTCAACAGTCATGTAAACATGATCGTCAAATCCTGTTTTTTCCAGCTGAGGCGTCTGTCTAAGCTGAAGCCCATATTATCCAAAAAGCACCTGGAGACAGTGATTCACGCATTCATTACATCTAGGCTTGATTACTGCAATTCACTTCTGTTTGGCGTCAGTCAAGCCACCATTGCACGATTACAACTGGTTCAGAACGCAGCTGCCCGATTTTTAACCAGCACACGCAAAAGAGAGCACATTACAGGTAGTCCCCGATTTACGAGCGAGATCCGTTACAACGAGGCGCTCGTAAACCGGAAATCTCGTAATTTGGAACGGCCGCCATTTCGCTCGTAAATCCGGAAATCCGCTCGTAAATTGGAACGGTTTTCGCTAGCGCACCTAAAAACACTCTATTTTCATCTAAAAACTACTTTTGAGTGCATAAAAATGATCGGAAACGTGTGTTTATATGCTTAACTAGCTAACTGAAGTGAAAAAACACATGAAAACTCAGTATTTTTTTCGTTTTTTCCAAAAATGTGCAGCTCGTAAGTCTGGAACCTCGCAGATCAGAGCGCTCGTAAATCGGGGACTACCTGTACACCAGTCTTGGCCTCCCTTCACTGGCTACCGGTTCATCTTCGAATCCAATTCAAAATTCTCATGTATGTCTACAAATCGCTGAACAGTCTCGCCCCCGCCTATCTCTCGGATCTGATACACCCATATGTCCCTCCACGTGCTTTGAGGTCAGAGGATCAGGTACTCTTAATAGTTCCAGAAACTCGCCTTAAGCGCAGGGGTGACAGGGCGTTCTCTGTAGCAGGCCCAAGACTCTGGAACGAGTTACCGCTGCTCATCAAACAGGCCCCCTCCCTCTCGGTTTTCAAATCCCGGTTAAAAACTCACTACTACTCCATCGCTTTCAATGCCAGCTGATTTGTATTGGATCGTTTGATTTATGATCTGCAATGTTTTTATGTTTTTCGTGTTGTACTTCATTGTCTGTGTTGCCTGTTGCGTGTTTGCCGACTTCATGGGATAATAAGGTCGTACAAACACAAGTTAGTAAATAAACTAATCAGGTTTAAACTACCATATTTCCCACCCTATAAGTCGCATTGTCCAACTTGAACTTAGAAACGCTAAGTCTAAAACCCACAACAAAAAACTAACCTTAACAACCGTTTAAATCCACGAGATTTGATTTGACCTCGGTCATAAAGTTGAGACCTGTTTTGCTTGTGTGTTGCACTTTGGAATCTGACGACAAGAGTGGGTCGAAGCAGTGAAACGTTGTTTCCTTGTTGTTTAGTCATTACTGTTGTCATTAGTTGAGATACTGTTTGGTTCTGAACACTCCCAGCCAAAAAGGTTTTGTATTAACATTGGTTAATGAATGATATGGATTTAACTATGCCAACATGCAGTTCGTTTTGTTAAATCTCAGTCGTTGAAGAGCCAATGTAGTTTAAAGCTACCCAAGGTACCATAAACTACACTGGTCTCACAATTTCTAAATTGAACCGATTCGATCGTTTCTATTCTAGATTATCTATTCATTTTGATGAGTCTCGCCATAGACTTAAAAATTTATTAGGAACACCAAATCCTACGTCGTTCGTCTAAAAGACAACAGACATTTAGATCAAACTATATTTCATTTTTCTACTTTAGTTTAACCTAAACTAATTAGTGAATGGAGGAATAGTTTGGAATTAGAGGCCTTCGTTACAGAAGCCCTCCAAAATTCTATAGGTATAGATCCCTATATCTAATTTACAGAATTGATCCACCCCTTAATTAGTAAGTGTAGCTGTTCTAAACCATGATAGCTTACATACCAGGTGCATATAGGTAAGGCTTAATGTAAAATCCCAATCATAAGCCCACCTTAAAAACCACATAATTGCATGACACATAGAACCAGAGTGGCACTGACTGGAAACCAACCAGCCAACAACCTTCGATGTGGGGACCTGCAGCTCCAACGCTTGGTCTTCAACCTTCATCCAAGGGTCGCCTCCTCTGCGTCAATCGAGGGATCCCCTCTACATGCTGATTATGAAAACAATTGTTGCTGATGATATCACCAACTCTAATCGTGGTGGAATTACTGCTGTGGAATTACCGCTGTGGATTATAAGACTTTGCTTTTCCAANCAATGTGGTCTTAAAATTAAAGAGGATGAAATTACACTTAACAAGCCTTCAAATACACCTGAACAGTGCCACACCAATGTCGTCTTAAAATTAAAGAGGATGAAATTACACTTAAAGGGGACCACATATTCAAAATTCACTTTTTAATGTTTTTTTACTCAAATTTGGGTATTTACTTCATAAAGAAACAGTCCTAAGGCCAAAAAAATGCACCCAGTGGTTTATTTACTATAAGTATATTTATTTATCTTTGGTAGAAACACTCCGATTGCACTTCCTGCGGTTTGTGACGTCACAAACCGCAGCCACAACCCACACCAAACCTGAGTCCAGCCCCTCACCTAGCAACCCCTGGTGCGGCTCAACCCACTTCACTATAAAAGACGTCACGGTTGCCGAGCAGTTTAGGAACTGACCTGGCGGTCATTTATTTATTTATTCATTTATTTAGCCCCCGGGGGGGCTATGGGCTCAGCCCTGCTCCAGCCAGCAGCACATCTTGAGTAAAACCAGAATGTTTTATTACCTTGTTTGAATGAACTCTGTCTCGTTGAAACTGTGCACACACACTCTCGCGGTTTGGACTTGTTTCTTATATGATGGAGGACTGCTCTTACACAACTGTCAGTTTGGTCGAGCGGTTACGACACTTGAGCGGCACGCAGGAGACTAGAGTTCGCGTCCTGTCAACGGCATCGTTTTTTTTCCCCCTTTTTATTTAAAGCCTTTTGTTTCGGAGAAATCGGGGTGAAACTAGATATATACATCGACATAATAATACTTTATAATTGTTATTTTTACGTTTTAGTTCAATTTTTAGTGTAATATCGCTCCCAACGCGCAGCCGGCAGAAAACTGTGCACACACACACACTTACTCGCGGGACGACAGTCTGTACCATCAAGCACCACTGATCGATATATTTTCAGATTAGCAACTTATTTATTTTAAGAATACCTTTCACTTCATCAAAATCTAATCAAAACTTCAGCGTTCTAAATGTAGGTGGTTGTGATTGTTTCTTATACGATGAAAGACTGCTTTTTGCATAACTGCCCGGTTGGTCTAGAGGTAGTGAATTGGACTCGTTATCCGAAGGACACGGGTTCGCTTCCCGGTCGCGGCATCTTTTTTTTTTTTTTTTCCGGAGAGATCGGGCTGCAGTTAGCTGCTGGCTTTTGAGGACAGTGTGGGTCCGGTCCGGTCAGAGGTTAGGTTGCCTCATATGGACAAATTAACTGGAAACACTCTTTGCGTTTGTCTGGATTGGATGTGCAACCGTGGACCAAAGCGCTGCATGCAACTAGCAGGAGCTACGCGGGCTGTTTGTTACCGAATGAGGAGGAAGAGCTCGGATTCGGGAGGGCATGATAAAAAGGAGCAGCTAATGGCGGCGCACACAAACAGCTTTCGGTAAGTTATTTTTTAAGCTAGCACTAACAGTAAGTCAAACAAGTAATAAAAAAAGGCTAATTTTAAAACAACAACAGATTTGAGATACTGGCAGTTACAGAGGGCGGAGACAGAGTTTTGACGGGCGTGCACTTCCGAGCTCATTATCATAAACAGCCTGTTTTGAACGGAAGTGAAATTTGGCAGAATTAGAAAGGGGATATTTTATTATCTAATCATTATTTTGTGTATAAAATTGACTGAAAATGGTCTGGATAGCACACAGATACATCACAAAAAATTATATATCCTACATTTGGTCCCCTTTAACAAGCCTTCAAATACACCTGAACAGTGCCACACCAATGTGGTCTTAAAATTAAAGAGGATGAAATTACACTTAACATGCCTTCAAATACACCTGAACAGTGCTACCATTCTCTCTACATTTTACTCACTTAGTGTGAAACCTGTGCCTGTTTGGATGAACACAAAGCTGATATTCTGGCAGGAATTGAAGAAAGACACACAAAGCTCTTCCTCAATAGCTCTCAGTCTCTCTCTGCTTTTAGTTTTCATGGCAGTTTGGCTGGAGAAGCTCACTTTGCACAGATATGTTGTGGAAAATGGGAGCAATGTCAAAATAGCTAAAAGTAAATCCAAAAGAGATGTAAGCCTTACTGTACAGTCTCACGTTCACAGTTTCTGCCTTCTTCTGATTTCCACTTGGGCCTTCATCTGGGTCCGAATTTTGTCCAGGGACCAGACCGGATTTAGTATTTTTTCTTTTGAAAAAGTTTTCCATCGCTGTTTGTTTGAGAAGATCCTCACTGTTGGTTTGTTTTGCTCACTGCTCACGTCACGTTCATGTGCCGCTACTTCTCTTGTTTTAATGTGCGACGCTATGCTCTATACTGCCACCTATCGCGCGGTAAGGAAATTACACCAGTTAATAAAAATTTCATAATTTACTAATTTTCACGGCACACCAGACGATCTCTCGCGGCACACTGGTGTTCCGCGGCACACTGGTTGAAAAACACTGGTCTATGGGAGAAATCCCAGACCCTAGTACAAAGCGAAGTGAAGGACAAGGGTCTGGTTTTAACCAGGCTATAGTTACGTACATTAAAGCCTTATAATTACACTCTGTAAGCAGAAAAAATATACACCGAGTGGTTTCGAAGCTATTTATAACATAAACAGAAGCTAACACCAGAAGCTAACAGAAGCTAAATGCTACAAAAAGATCGCTTTTTTTTATCTCAAACATCTAATAAAGGTACTCACTTGTAAACGTCCACACTGTGATTACATTCTGTAAGTTTCAGAAAAATCCGCTGAGTGGTTCTTGACTTATCTTGCAAACAGCTAAGAAACACAGAGCTAAAGGAAGTTACATCCAGACCAGGAGGCCGACAGTCAGTCCGAGCAGAGGAGCTTTTTTTCATACACATGAGCTGGAAACGGTCGGTGTACTCCTCTGGGACTGTCCCCTAGTGGCCGAAACTGGTACTGCCCTGCCCCCTAATGGCCGAAAGTGGTACTGCACCATTTTCTGCCAAAGTGAAAAAGGGTCATAACTGAGGCAAAAATTGGTCTAAAAATATGGAAAAAATTCCATAAATAGGTTGCACTGGTGTATAGGTCGCAGGCCTTGAAAAAAAACCATAAAAAGGTGCGACCTATACACCGGAAAATACGGAAGTTCTTTTTTGTTTGTATAACCAATAAAATTCAGTTTTATGTCAGTTTTGGTCAAAGCTTGAAAGAGCCACTGCACTGCAGAGGGACAAAAGAGCCGCATGTGGCTCCGCCACAGGTTGCAGACCCCTGCTCTAGGAACTTCAACGGATACTGAAAGCCCAACTGAATACATGAACACACCCCTGTGTTGTTTGACCTTGTTATCATTAGTTAAACCATCACTTTATGACCTTCACACAAGATATTTTGTGAAATTAAAGTTACTGATGATTATTATTTTACATTCATTTATGCAGGTAGTCTCACTGAGTCACAAGGACTCATTTTCAAGAGAAACCTGTTTGGGAGCAGATGGTGGGGATTAAGGGCTTTGCTCAAGGGCCCAGACTGGGGCAAATGAGGGTGGAGGCAGGTGTGGGTGTTTCACCTTTTTCACCCACATTTTTGATATTGTCAGTCCAGGGAGTCTAACCGGTGACCATCCAATCACAGGCCTGCCTTCTCTAACCTCTGCGCCACCACTCCCAAATTGAGCAATGCAAGAAGAGACGATCGCTCCAAACTTTGTGAAACAGATACCACTGAAAGTTGGGGAAATGTTAAACACTTATAAGGACTACGTTTCCCAGAAGCCAATGGTGCCCGCAGAAGCTCTGTTGTGGGAAAGTTTTCATCTGATCTGAAAAAGTTTGGTCCTTATTCATTCAGTGACTTTAGTGCCCAGTGGATGCAGAGAGTCGCACGGAACCCACCGGGAACAAGACCAGAACCGGACCTCCAGATTCATCAGTCAATCTGAAGGCTGCTTGCCGGCCCACAAGGACTTCCGACCCTATGGTGCCGACGTAGGTTTGACGTTCTCTCTGGAATACAGCGGGGCTCCCCACATCCAGATTTGGACTCAATCGGACCACCAACTGGTCCCTGCTGGCCATCTGAAAGTCTGGCTCCCTTCAAAATGTGTTTCGATGCTCAAAGGCTGCACAGAGTCGACCAGAACCAGAGCAGAACTGACATGGTAGATCTGCCCGGCCGGATCTGAGCCACTATTTCTGCAGAGCTACCGTAGTTTGTAAAATGTTGCAGTACTGTAAAGAACATATAGGTATGTTGTTAAAATTACGTTTAAGAGTATAAAACATTGCAAGAGAGTGAGAAGGGTTTAAAGCCTTAATATATATATAAATAAACACAGGTAGTCCCCGACTTACGACAGCCTCGACTTACGACGTTTCGTGGTTACGACACGCATCTCCATTAAAAAATTTTTAAATAAATTATTATTATTTTTTTTTAAATGTTTTATTTTGAAGCCGATTAACGCAGTTTCCGGCAGTTTCCGGTTTCCTGTTTTGCTAGCCGTGGAGGCTACAGCTGCCTGTACTCTCTAAAAAAAAGCTAAGTCTGGTCCTCTTGACATTCAAAAAAACAAAACAAAACTTGTTGGAGCAAGCTGGACAGGCAGAATCAGGCAAAAGATGTGGAAAAGTTGTTTTATGGACAGCAGTTTTACAACGTAAACGAATGGAGAATCCGGAGGAGGGAGGGAGAAACGGAGGAAATGGCTTCACCAGCAGTCCAGAGTAGGAAATTAACTCTTTTTTCCCATATGGCTCTGAAATGTATGTTTTTTGATCATTATGAAGGGTACTGAGTTAGGATAGGCTAAGTGCTTGGTGAAATACAGTACTTTACGTATAAGGTGCAGTTTGGACGTATTTTGAGTTAAGGCTCCTCCATAGCTCTGCGTAGGGCCATATGCGCGTCTGTGCGTGCGTACTGTGCGCAGTGCGGTCACCCGCACAGCTCTGAGTTCGTTTTCGCATTAATTCTCGCGTTTTTGCTCCAAGTTCTTGACGTCATTTGAGCAGCTGCAGGGCAGAGCGTTTACCTACGGGACAAATTGAGTTTGCTGATTGGTTATTTGCTGACACACCTACTGAATTGATTGACAGATCGGGTGGGGGGAAAAAGGTGCAAGCTGGCAGCTGCAGCCGCTGCGGTGTTCTGTGTTTATATGTTAATAAAAAGTTCTAAAAATAAAATAAAAACAGGGAGCGTTGGTCCTGCTGCCCACACATCAGACCAGCACACCAGGAAATCTGCAGAACATCGCGCAGCCACGCTGGACCCGAGTTTAATTCGCTCGTGACAAATTCATTCATTTCTCATCATTTCAGTCATGGAGTCAACGGAGGAGGAAGCGATCACTGCCTTTTGGCAAAAAAACAAAAGAAGAGGCCAGATCAGGGATGAAGAAGGGGAATTTAATATATTTGTGTCGCATACAATACAGTCCAGCGCCGGGCAGTTTATTGTGAGACAACGCGCTTGCGTTCGCGGTTGTTACATATCCTGAGGAAGCTGCCAATGCTGACACCTTTTAGTTCTTATGTATGTTGACTGCAGTCATGCTTTTGTGTGGTTAATTAGTCTGATTGTGATCAGGCTTGTGTGTGTTCAGCCAGGAACACCTGAGAGCCACGCCTATATGTAGTGATACAACCTTGAGTTTTGAAACACTTCTCTGATCGTTCTCAGTAATGAACTTTTTGGGAGTTATTCCTGAAGGGACAATAATACTTTTATTACTTTTAATTTGAATCAAACATCATAAATTAAGTTATCCAGAGACTTATTTTAATTTGTGTTAATTCAAATGTCATCAATGAATAACTTGTGTTATTTGTATAAGCATTCTGACATTTTTAATCTAACTTATGCCTCCTCTCAGTGGCTCCTGGCCTAACAGACCGAATCAGAAAGAGCTACGTCTTTCTAGGTCAAGTTAGCCTTAAAAGAGCTCTGACTTCCTGTTTTCCTGAGAGTTTGCTGAGGACCTCAATGCCCTGATGAGGTTCCCCAAAGAACTGATGATCGTCTGGTCAACACGCTAATGACCACGTCATTCAGTTAAAAGATTTATAACATGCCAAGTTATAAATCTATTTCAAGCTGTGAAAAGCTTCACTTTATTGACATTCCTTTACGGAACGTCTTATCTTGAACAACAACACCAGGAGCTGCTGTTACTTTCGGTTCGAGTCAAGGCGCACGTCTGGAGACGCTGAGAACGGTAAACGAACTGACCAAACTGGACCGAGGGAGACTGACCATCTTCACGAGGTAAAAGTCGTCAAATGCTTTGCCAAGGGTACCAACGTGTAGCCGAGTTCAGCCGGAGAGCTGCCATGCTTCTGGTTAAACACATCAAGATAACTCCCTGACTCTTAACTTTTCTTCCTCCATTTTTCTCCTCCTAAACCTTTATCTTCCTAAGCCAGAAACTAAGTTAATGTACCTACAGACGATTTGTTTCGAAGCTAACGTAAACAGAAGTAAACAGAAATAAAACGAAGGCTAACACGAGACGAGTCCGCCTCTGACACGGATAAAAAATCAAATTTTATGTCAAATGTTTTCTCCAGACCATAGTTATGTTAGCCTGGTTAAAACCAGACCCTTGTCCTTCACTTTGCTTTGTACTAGGGTCTGGGATTTCTCCCATAGCCAACGATTTCTCCGGTCGATTTTTGACCGGACCAATCAGAGAACAGAAGGCGGAGTTTTGTTAGTTTAGCCTGGCGAGGTCCAGGCTATCAGATAAATAGCTCAGAAACCACTCTGTGGATATATTTTCTGCTACCAGTGTGTAATTATATGGCTCTAATTTACTGACTGTTGGCCTAGATGAAACATTTGAGATAAAATTTGATTTTTTATCATTTATTTTCGTAGCGCACCCGAGGCTGTTTAGAAAATCTCAAACCGAAACAATTTCAATCCAGCAGATTTGACCATTTCGTGAATTGATTTAGGAACTGTTAAGCTCAGGAACACTTCTGATATTACGTCAGCTAAGAAATAAAAAAAATTCTCAGCAAAGAAATAATAGTTTTTTACCTTGTTTTCATGAAAATTCCTTCGTGGCGGCAGCCATTTCAACTGACGACGTCAGTCGACGTCGTTCAAAACTCCGCCTTCTGTTCTCTGATTGGTCCGGTAATCCGCCTTCTGTTCTCTGATTGGTCCGGTCAAAAATCGACCAGAGAAATCGTTGTCTATGGCAGTGTTTTTCAACCTTTTTTGAGCCAAGGCACAGTGTTTTCATTGAAAAAATCCCGAGGTACACCATCAACCAAAATTGTAAACATAGATACACTGTATCCGCCTACATTACCACTACCGGTGTATGAATGTCTGAATGAATGGGTGGATGGCTGGTATTGTAAAGCGCTTTAGGGCTCCTCACAGGGGGCTGGAAAGCGCTATATAAATAAGCTCCATTTAACATTTACATTAAATATATAGTCATTCTTATCAAAGTGTCTTCTTATTTCAAAGTGCACTTAACATGAAATTGCACTTAACATGCCTTCAAATAAACCTGAACAGTGCTACACCAATGTGGTCTTAAAATTAAAGAGGATGAAATTGCACTTAACATGCCTTCAAATATACCTGAACAGTGCCACACCAATGTGGTCTTAAAATTAAAGAGGATGAAATTACACTTAACAAGCCTTCAAATACACCTGAACAGTGCCACACCAATGTGGTCTTAAAATTAAAGAGGATGAAATTGCACTTAACATGCCTTCAAATACACCTGAACAGTGCTACACCAATGTGGTCTTAAAATTAAAGAGGATGAAACTGCACTTAACATGCCTTCAAATATACCTGAACAGTGCCACACCAATGTGGTCTTAAAATTAAAGAGGATGAAATTACACTTAACAAGCCTTCAAATACACCTGAACAGTGCCACACCAATGTCGTCTTAAAATTAAAGAGGATGAAATTACACTTAAAGGGGACCACATATTCAAAATTCACTTTTTAATGTTTTTTTACTCAAATTTGGGTATTTACTTCATAAAGAAACAGTCCTAAGGCCAAAAAAATGCACCCAGTGGTTTATTTACTATAAGTATATTTATTTATCTTTGGTAGAAACACTCCGATTGTACTTCCAAACCGCAGCCACAACCCACACCAAACCTGAGTCCAGCCCCTCACCTAGCAACCCCTGGTGCGGCTCAACCCACTTCACTATAAAAGACGTCACGGTTGCCGAGCAGTTTAGGAACTGACCTGGCGGTCATTTATTTATTTATTCATTTATTTAGCCCCCGGGGGGGCTATGGGCTCAGCCCTGCTCCAGCCAGCAGCACATCTTGAGTAAAACCAGAATGTTTTATTACCTTGTTTGAATGAACTCTGTCTCGTTGAAACTGTGCACACACACTCTCGCGGTTTGGA
>JBBPBX010030198.1:0-15716 GCA_038048925.1 Garcialebias charrua
GAGCGAAAATCCGGTCTTAGGAGAACACGTGCTTCGTGTTCCAACTTACGAATTTTCGTGTTACGAGCAACTAGCAGGAACGGAACTCGCTCGTTAGTCGGGGACTACCTGTATACTGTATTATCAGCCTTATGACAGGCAATTTTCGGCTGATAATGATGAAAGAAACATATTGTGCCCCGCTACTGTTTTATATGAGCTGAGCATCGAAGGTCTGTAATACTGAAATGGGTTTAATAAAAGTTGAACTTTCCATTTCTGAGTATTTTTTTTTAGAAATTTTTTTCCCATTGGATTTGGTTGATGTTGACACCTTGTGGTGTCAATCATTTACCTTTTCAACACCGCATTATGTTTATGATTAACACTGTTCAGTGTTAATCATAAACATAATGCGGTGTTGAAAAGGTAAATTATTGACACCTTGTGGTGTCAGTCGTTTACTTTTTCAACACCGCATTATGTTTATGATTAACACTGAACAGTGTTACTTTTAACATTATATTTTAACACTAACACTGTTGCAATGTTAATGTGACACTAGCTATTGTTGAATATTAACAATGTCTGGTGTTAATTTAACAAAAAATGGGTGTTAAACTTTTAACACTTTCGAAAGTGTTACTTTAACACCAGCTGACTTGGACACATATAGACACTTTTCCGGTGTTAAAATTAACACTGAGGGTGTTAATTCAACACTGGCATTTTTACTGTGCATGGTCTCTATTACATCCAAACAAACATATGCTCTTGAATGCATCATGAACTGCCTGCATGCTGTGCGTTCTCCTGACACGAAATGGAGCTGTTGTTTGCATAATTACCAGAAGAAACAAGAACAAAGAATGTATTTGTATGTAAATAAAACCTATGGACAGGCCTATTGTCACGATTGATAGCTGCATCAACACCAGTTTGTTCACAGCAGGAGGTGGGGGGGGGCTGTACCGAAGTCAAGCTTTTAGTTGTTTTGGTCGCGGGTGGGGGGGGACCTCCTGTCTCAGCTCTGCTATGATCCGACCCGGAGAGGCTCCTGGCTCCATTGTTTTACTGAACTGCATGCAGTAAGTGATTCTCCTCCTCTCTCAGCTCCGTGTGCGCACCTTGTCAGGCACACACGCGCTGCATGGTGTGGTGTCAGGTTTCAAACAGCCCGCAGCTGACTGAATTTCCGCGTGTTTTTTTTATCACTCCCCGGCCGAGACGCATTGAGGAAATAAAATAAAATTACAGTACTACAGAAAATTAAAAAAAGTAACGCACAATAATTTGGAGTAAGTAACTTTAATCTGATTACTGGATTTTGAAATAGCAACGCGTTGTTTTATGCAACCATGTTCTCTGCGCCTTCAAGTGAACACAGTTTTCAGAGCTGGACTCCTTTCTTCACATGAAGCTGATGGGGGAAGTGTGGCTTACACCCAGAACAAAGAGACCAGTGTCTCCTTGCCAGTCATAAAATATGTGAAGTCATAAAACTGACAAAAGGCACTGCCATAAACCTCTCAGAGACAAGAAAAGATCCACTTTCAAGCATTCCTTAAGTCCCAAAGCCTCACATGAGCACATGCTCACTATTCTGTCTCCTCTCAGGAAACCCTTACCATTCTATGAGAGAAATTTGATCATTTTGAACGCCGTGTGAAGACTCCTTCATAATAAAAGAAAACACAAAGATACATATATTTTCATTTCACAACAATCCCCCTTTGGACCTCATTCTGCTGAGGTCCATCACAAAAGAAATAAAATCACACAACACACAATGTAGTTTAATGCATATATACACAATATTCAATCAGTTTTTTCAAAATCCTCCAAGTTATGCCCTCTTGTCTGGCCACCACATTTTGACTCAATTTGTTAATATGCAAATTGTAGAATATAAGGAAATATATGCAAACTATGAACAATAATAATAGTAAGTGCTTAGGATATTGCAGAATTATGAACCTTAAGTTCCCAAGTTCCTCCTCCGCATCAGGCAGTTGTCTCCTCAGGGGCATTCCCTTGGCGTTGCTCAGGGCAGACCCCCGGCATTGCACGCAACTTTATTCAACTACTTTGGGTCTATCAAGGCATGAGAGTTCGAATGCGAGCTCCTCTTGTTGTCCAGCCCAATCCTTTAGCTCCTTCCTGGTTCACGGGCTGGAACACACTGAACCGTGTGGATCCCCTGGCATTGACACGCACTGCCTGTGGTGTGCGTTCAGCGACCCCCCACGGGTCCTTCCTGACCAGGGCTGTTCTGGTCTTGCCTCCCCGGGACTCCGTTGAGAAAACTCCCTCAGCTGGAGCATTTCCAGGAACCACCTATCACAAACAGAATGTGCCACAGCAAACAACACCCAATCAATTATAAATCTGTAGTACAAAGAATGAATCATGCATGTTAGTTGGTTTGGAAGAGGCTTAATCTTCATTAGGGTTAATTATGAGTAGTTTTAAGGCGGTTCATACTTACAAAAAATACTGTACCTTTTCGCTCAGCTTATAGCAGAAATTACACACATAACAATAACATCACAAGCGGCGGCAGAGCATAATTAAAAAATAACATAGCAAGCGGCGGCAGAGCATAATTCACAAAACATTGTACACCTTTTTCCTGAGTCAATAAGTCACATGTCGTCTAGTCAAGTCAATGGCTATAAATCTACAGAACCACCATATCCCTCTGATCAGGTCCACTTCAGGTTTGAGTGGTTTTGAGCCTGCAGGCCAGGAAACATTTCCAAGGGGCGTCCCCCTCCTGCTTCACACACATTTCACAGAGGGGAAAAAACAGTGTTGTTAATTGCTCATTTGAAATATGCTTGCATCAATACTCCTTCCCCCATGCCATGATTAAAGAAAATAAAACGTTCAAGAACGATGCCGCCTCAATATCAACGCAAGTGAACTTTGTTTATAACGCCAATTTATCAGTTATCCTTATTATTCTTTGTATACTAAAATGTATTTACCATCTTTTAGTTAATTAGTTATTTCTAGGAACATTTTCGGCCTAGTTGTTTCTAGGAAACATTTACAATCTAGTTATTTCTAGGGACCAATTTCAACCTTTCTATTTTTAGAAACATCTGTCAACCTCTTAACCCCCTTTTGAAACAAAACTCTACCTTGTTTCAATTATGCCAAAGTTATTTGGTTAATAAATTGGAAATTGTGTCTAAATTTACCATCCTTTAACCTTAGCACTAGTGTCAGATGTTTCCTAAACCTCTGCCTATTGCCACCAGTAATTTGGTTTTCACAACCATATAGCTAACAGTAATCTACGATATCATCTCATTTTCTTTAAAATTATAATCATTTACCAAAATGTACCCCTTGTGACACATCAGAATCCCAACATGCACTCCGCCAAGGATAACTGCAAAAACAAAAATATAAAAGTTAACTCGTTTTGGGTTCAGGAGCTGGGATCATTTCCCTTGCTCCCCTTCAGCTTCACCACAGAGTTACAGAAACCAGAAGAAGCAAGTCGTCAGGTCCACCTGAGTATAGTATAACTAAAAATCATGAAGCCTGCGCTGGCAGGCCCTAATGTGCCTATGTGTTTTATTAAAAATTTATCATAGCAGCTGTAGTTTTGATCCCGGCCACTAAGATCAACGACAGATCCTCACAGATCAATATGGGGTGTGGCCTTTGCTGGTATGAGTGACTTCAGGACCATTTGTTCTCTTGTCTGTTTGGAGAACGTGTTCAGCTTTCTCTTGTTCCAGCCCCCAGTGAGACGTTCACTGGGTTCTGATTCTCGTCCGGACCCCCAAATCCGGACCGTATATCCTGGCCATTTGTGTCTGATGACCATGTTTCGACAGTTCTTTGAGAAAGTCTTTGCCTCTGCTCGGCTGAAAGTTTTTGTGGACAGTCTTTTGTTCTTTCGGTGCCTTTGTTGTTTTCAGTCGTTCCTTGCGTATGCCCCTCAAAGTTCTTTGAGCAAGGTTGCATATGAGTTTGTTCTTCAGTTTCTGGACACACCTTCATATTAAATCTGATCCGATCTGATCAATAACCACAGTAGCCGAGATTCAAAAGTCAGATGCTGCATGTGTTTTGACAGAGGCCTATCTTAATGCATATTTACCATTATGTGTTCTGTAAAGATGAGGTGGGATTCACAAGACTCACTCTTGTTCCATCAACACTGTTCAATGAGGCTATTTAAAAAATTGAAAAACTAAAAATTAAAAAAAAATCATTAACAGACCGGGATCAAATTAATTTTCTGTTAACAATCTTTATTATGGAACCTTCGACGGAGGCATCTTTTAATCTGATCTGCACAACAGATCCAAAACATTAGTTTACCTAAAAGTGAAATAATCAATTTAACCCTGAAATCAAAAAATACTGTAGCCTACTTTTATTTTAGAAAATATAATTTACGGTCTTCTAAGACCCCCTTGCTAGTATACAGTCTATGATAATTAGCAAATTCCTTGAGCCTCCTAAGACCTGCCTTCTTGTTGGATTTATTTATGTATCGTGTATATTTTCATGCCCTCCTAAATTGTCAATTTGAAATTATTAAGCTCAGTGGCTCATTTATTCAAAGTAAAAATATGGGCTCTTTCATTTTGGCCTGTTGTTCCAGGTATATAACTATTAATCCAGGGGTGTCAAACTCATTTTGATCTAGGGGCCGCATACAGCTTAATCTGATCTCAAGGGGGTCAGACCAGAATACTCATTCCAAAAGTCCACTTTTGTCTTTATATTAGTGCAAAGAATAAAGAAATTATAAAAATATTAACATTAAATTAATTGTCCTTTTACATTTGTACTCAGTTTAACATTTAAGTGCATTACATATTAAAGAAATGATCAGTGATTGCACGTTTTAAAACATTTATTCAACAAACTGTTTTGTTAAATACCCTGATGCATGCTCCATAATCCATGTAGAGAAATCTAAAAAAGCTAAATCTGAGCTTCTGGACATACAAAAAAACAGTTCTGTTAAAACCCTTTCCTGCATGTTAAAAGTACATCAAAATTTAGAAATGAATGAATTTTAAATCCATTTTCCACATCTATAAATATGTATTCATTTAAGACCTGTCTGTGAGGGCTACTCCCTCCTTAGCACTTTGAGATTTCCATTAATGAAAAGTGCGTTATAAATTGAATTCATTACTATTATTATTATTATTATTTATTCTTCAAACCCCAATCTGTCCTCTTCTCTTATTCATCTGACTCCAAACAGTTATTAAACTCTGTACCTGCATCCCTTTACTTTTATTAAATGTTTCAGAACGAATAACCCAACTGGATGACTAAATTAAAAAATAAAGTGACTCCGACCTGTTTTTGGTTTTTTCTAGAAATTATTATGCTCCTGTCTGCAGTACCTTTTTTCGTCCATCAGGGGTCTCCATTATACTCAGGCTCAATGTTGCCAGCTGTACGATAATTTTCGTATTTGTACGATAATTTTGCCCTCTGTACGATCAATAATCCCGACAAAGGCCAAAAATACAATAATTTCGCCATTCTGTAAACGTGTAGTTGTGATCGGTTTTCATCAGCCTGTCGCAACTGTCTGTCGGAGTTTTTTTTTAACCCTGAAGGCGTCTTGGAATTCCAGCTAATCCTGCTTTTCTAAATGTGACAGAAGACTTTCTGTTGAGCTCATTAATTACCACCAGACAATAATGCGTATTGTCTATGGTTCCCCCCAGTACTGACGCCACAAAGCTGTGAGTGCCTGTCAGACGCTACAGTACAGTACTTATTATTTTGTTTATAATGGGTGTACGATAATCCTACATTTCTCACCTGGCAACCCTGCTCAGGCTGTACAGGAAACGACTGTCTTTTGCGTCCGCTCACAAGACGACGTGGACATTCACTGGATCTATTCACAAAAGTACGTCTTCCAAATTGGTAATCCACTTTCTCTGCTTCTTATATTGGGAAATACAAGTATGATGCGTTCGGTTCTATATCCTCACAGCCTATACACAAATTATAAAACTACATCTCGTAAACCACGTCGGACCTATGGCTCGTTAGCTTTGCTGTTAGCTGCTAAGTTCGTCTACAAAAACTAAATTTGGATTATTTAAAGTCGATATTGTTTATCTACACGACGCGCCACTGTACGCTTTGTTAGCGAATCCGATGTGAGCCGTCTACCGTTACAAAGTTATAAAATGTCCGCTGTTAGGCATATGCTATGCTAACGGGAGGTTCACTGCAATTTTCCAACTTTCCCGTTGTTTAAGTGTTATAACCTAAAATTATTGAGATAGAATGTCATAATCTTTTTTGATCAATCCTTCCAGCTGTGACGGTTCATTCGGCCCTAATTAATTTGTCTCGAACTGTCCGCAAATATTTTATTTGTTTATTCAAAAAACCGTACAATCCTGAGGCCTTCTAGCCTGGTTAAAACCAGACCCTCGTTCAGAGCTGAGCTGAAGTTCTATTTTTTTTTCATTTCACCCACATTCACGCTGTAGAAAATGATCTAGTCCTGTTAAAATGGAGAAGTGTAACCCGTTTTAATGTAACGTTTATTTTTGTGTTTCAGGAACCCAGCACCATGAGGAGGTGGACTACGTTTTTTTTACTATATTAAACTGCTGTATCTAAATAAAACTTTATTCTAATCTCAGCGCCTCGATGTTTGTTTCATATTGTAATCCTCAGATAACTTGTGAAAAGTTTAAGAAGAAAAGCAATCCATAAATATGTCATACAGGCTAAAAATACAGTAATCATTATTTTCCTCCTTCCATTTTTGAATTCTTTAAAGTCCATGACTCACCATGTTTTCAAATTGCCTCGCCATTATTTATTTGTTTATTTAAAAATAATACAGGAGCGTTTATTTATATGATAGAGAAATAACACTAAATGTGTTATTTCATGATTTATAGCAGATTTTTAGCAAAAGCTCCGGGAAGATCTGCCCCTCTCTTTTTCTCTCCCCGTGGGTCGGGAGTTCAGAAAGGTAGCTCTGAGCACACAGCGGAGCTCTGAGCGCGCGTGCCCCGCGCTCCACGCAACAAGGCTGGACAGAACCGAGCCCTGAGTCTACGACCAGAACTCCAGGGGCCACCGCAGAACGGGAGCCAGGGAGAAGACGAGAGAAGCCGCGCGGCTCATGCTCCTCTCTGCTCAGAAGCTGAGAGGCTCTGAGAGCAGCGAGCAACAATCCGCAGGGTGTTATATCTTATTAAAACGTCTATAAAATAAATAAAAAAATAAATATAAACAGAGCACTGGTCCAGTTGTACACACAAATGCACCAAGAAATATGCAGTTTCAACTCCTATTTTTAAAGATATATATGGGAACAATTAAATAAATAACAAGTAGGACCGTGGTTTTATTGAGGCAAAAAATATTGTGATATCAAGGTATTTTACTTAATTTCTGTATATAGCCTGTTTCAGCTTTTTCAGCTAATTCTACATTTTTAATCCAACTTTTCAGCCTAANTTTTATTGAGGCAAAAAATATGATATTACTTAATAATTTCTGTATATAGCCTGTTTCAGCTTTTCCAGCTAATTCTACATTTTTAATCCAACTTTTCAGCCTAATTTAGCAAAACTATGTTCTTGTTTAGCTATTTATTTATTTTTTTTAAATCATTCTAATTAACTTAAACTGTTTATTTTCATTAGACCAGTATTTTTCAACCTTTTTGGAGCCAAGGCACAGTGTTTTCATTGAAAAAAATCACGAGGCACACCACCAACCAGAATTGTAAACAGATACTGTACTCTGTATCTGCCTATATTAAATATATAGTCATTCTTATCATAGTGTCTTGGATAGAAATAAAATAAACACAGAAATGTATTTTTATCATATTTTATATTTCTTATTTCAATGTGGTCTTGTGACTGTTACATGCTCAAAGCAGCAAGGGGCGATATGTACCATTTAAGTTTACCGGTATATATATATATATTTTTATTATTATATATATATATATATATATTTTTTTTTTTTGGGTACTTCATTGTGTGTTTTATGAGTGTGGACAAAGTCAAACACTAAAGCTGTTTAGAAAACCATGGTTTCTAAATTTAAAAATATTTAGATCACAGATCAACAGTTTAAACTGAGAGCCTGTATCATTTTAAGGGAAAAATATGTTGTTTTAAAATTTCATAGCGTCTACAAATCCCAAAAAAATTGGGATAAATCCATTTTTCCCACTGTTCCGTAGTAAGTGGACCCATTATAGCCTTGGCCCCCTCTCGGCCCCCCCAGCAATAAGAGTCTAGCTCCGCCACTGGTCCAGAGCAGCACAGCGCTGCAGAGAGAGAAAGCCACGCGCAGTTTGGAGAGCAGAGACAAGTCACGCAGGTGAGGCAGGCAAGCTGACGTGACATGGCAGGAAAACATTATTTTAGAACATAAAAAAGATTTAGTATTCTGTGACTAATTCCATTCTATTTTTATCTGGTCCAGGAACTCCAATCAGATTATTTTATCAGCGAAAGTCAGCGCATCCATTTCAAAACTCTCACCCTATAGTCCCGCCCTTACTTATTTAATCTCGAATTATAAGTAAGTCTAAATTGTCACTGTTTTCAACTAGACACCACCTAGTAAGGTTACAGTTTAAACTTGGTCTCAGAGTTACAGGGTCAGCGGCGAATAAATTATTTATTTATTCTAAAACCCCAACCCCTCTGTTCCAAACGCCCGTCGGCATTTGGTAGGCGCGACCACTGCGTGTTTTTACCTGGGACTTGGGTATTATTATTTACTTCACGTATACGTATACTTACTCGTCTTATTTCCTTATCTTACTGGAGGATTCCAACACACTGAGTTAAAATTTGCCTATTAATGTCCAATCACAGATTTCGTTTAAACAGGAATCTGCTTACCTTTTTTAGAGGTGACCGGTCACTGATCAGTGTTCTGGACTCCGGCTCATCCTTTCCTGTCCGCGCGTGCAACCATCTCGGTAGGGACCTCCAAATTGTTGGCGTATGAAACTTGTCCGCCCCAGAATTCGTTATTTGGTTCACTTCGGATCAGAAAGGAAAAATACGCTGAAAATACGACAAACACTCATAATTTAAAGTTCCAAAAGACCAGTTTAATTAATCATAAGTTAAAAGTCACAGAATACATTTGTTCTATTTCAAAAGTCATTATATTGGTTCAAAAGAAAGCCAAGGAGACAGTGGGGGAAGAATGGGTGGAAGAAAAGACATTTTATGTGTTTCAAGGAAGACCTCATACAACCTGATTAATCTGAATCCAAGTCTCTTCACCCCGGGGCCTTTCTGCCTTCCCCCTCTAGGAGGATACCCAAGTTTATATACTCCTGCAGGATATTTCCTGCCTTCCACCAATCACAGAGACCCTCTTTGTCTCTCTCTGGTGGGGGCATTTTCCCTCCCCCTTAACTGATAGAGGAAATACCATTTGTTTTTTCAGCTGGCTGAACTCTTTTTTGGTAAAAGAGTGAAGGATAATATTCATTCATTCAACCTTTATTTATACAGGCTGACTTTACACAGTTCTACTTTTAATCTGATTGAAAACTACTTCACAACTATTATATAATTAATGCACAAGTGCTTTATGATCAAGGTATTAATTGTTTTACTACGTTTTATGCAACCATGTTCTCTGCGCCTTCAAGTGAACACAGTTTTCAGAGCTGGACACCTTTCTTCACATTCTTCACTGATGGGGGAAGTGTGGCTTACACCCAGAACAAAGAGACCAGTCTCCTTGCCAGTCATAAAATCTGTGAAGTCATAAAACTGACAAAAGGCACTGCCATAAACCTCTCAGAGACAAGAAAAGATCCACTTTCAAGCATTCCTTAAGTCCCAAAGCCTCACATGAGCACATGCTCACTATTCTGTCTCCTCTCAGGAAACCCTTACCATTCTATGAGAGAAATTTGATCATTTTGAACGCCGTGTGAAGACTCCTTCATAATAAAAGAAAACACAAAGATACATATATTTTCATTTCACAACAGTGCTCCACGCAAAAAGGCTGGACAGAACCGAGCCCTGAGTCAACGAACAGAACTCCAGGGGTAACAGCAGAACGGCAGCCACGGGGAAGACGAGAGAAGCCGCGCGGCTCTTGCTCCTCTTGCGCAGAAGCTGAGAGGCTTTGAGAGCAACGAGCAACAGTCCGCAGGGTGTTATATCTTATTAAAATGTCTATAAAATAAAAAATAAATAAAAACAGCACTGGTCCAGTTGTACACACAAATGCACTGAGAAATATGCAGTTTTAACTCATTTTTAAAAGATATGTATGGGAACAATTAAATAAATAACAAGTAGGACCGTGGTTTTATTGAGGCAAAAAATATTGTGATATCAAGGTATTTTACTTAATAATTTCTGTATATAGCCTGTTTCAGCTTTTTCAGCTAATTCTACATTTTTAATCCAACTTTTCAGCCTAATTTAGCAAAACCATGCTCTTGTTTAGCTATTTTTTTTTAAATCATTCTAATTAACTTAAACTGTTTATTTTCATTATACCAGTGTTTTTCAACCTTTTTGGAGCCAAGGCACAGTGTTTTCACTGAAAAAATCACGAGGCACACCACCAACCAGAATTGACAAACTATCCACACTTGGACTAAGCCCCTCCATTTGTAACTGGGTACTAGACTTCTTAACAAACAGACCTCAATCCGTGAAGATCCACAACTTCTCCTCCTCCACCATAACCCTCAGCACTGGCTCTCCTCAAGGATGTGTGTTGAGCCCTCTTCTGTTCACTCTGCTCACATATGATTGTGCAGCCACCCATCCAGGCTGTCATATTGTAAAGTTTGCAGATGATACAGCGGTGGTGGGATGCATCACAAACAATGATGAGTCCAGCTACAGGCAGGAGGTGGAACACCTGGAGAGCTGGTGCAAAGACAATAACCTTCACATGAATGTGAAGAAGACAAAGGAGATGATTGTGGACTTCAGAAGGAACAAACAAACACACACCCCACTGAACATAAGTGGATCAGCGGTGGAAGTGGTCTCCAGCTACAAATACTTGGGCGTACACTTGAATGATAACCTCAGCTGGACCAACAACACCACCAGCCTGATCAAGAAAGGTCATCAGAGACTCTACTTCCTCAGACGGCTGAGACGAGCTGGTCTGAGCAGCCCAGTCCTCACCTCCTTCTACAGGTGTGCAGTGGAGAGCATCCTGTGCTCCAGCATCAACGTGTGGCATGGAGGCTGCACAGTTGCAGAGAGAAAAGCTCTACAGAGAGTGGTGAAGGCTGCACAGAAGTCTGTTGGAGTCAGTCTCCCCACCATCACAGACATTTACACCTCCAGATGCAGGAAAAGAGCCACCTGCATCATGAAAGACCCCACTCACCCAGCACACACACTCTTTGCCCCACTCCCCTCAGGACGGAGGTTGAGGAGCATCAAATGTAGAACCACTAGACTGAGGAACAGCTTCTACCCTGAGGCTGTTAGACTCATGAATAAATAAACAATAAGAATAATCACTGCAAAATATCACATCATGCTGATGCTGATCTGTTTTCTTGTTGCTGTGTTCATCTGTGACCATCTGCTCATACAGACTCATGTTTGTGCTGCTGTTTATAATGATGTTTTTCTACTACATTAGGGCTTAGTGTATTTCTAGTTGATGTTTTCTTAGTTAATACTAGATGTTATTACTGTTTTTCTCTTGCATTTGTTGTTGGATGTAACTGGGACCCCGTGTACATAATCTCGTTTTCATCACATGTACCACATGCGGTGCAAATTACAATAAAGACTCTCTGACTCTGACAAAGGCAGACGAGGATGTCTGAAGTGACGCTGAGCTGTAACTGGACTGCGATGTATTTATTGTGTGGGACAGATCAGACATGTACAAGTTGTCGTGTCATTTTTTTATTTTTCCTCTCTAATAAATGTCCAACTCCCTCCCTGACGTCTCCCTCCCTCTCCCTGTGCGCGCGAGCTGGAGGTAGCGGAGCGGTCACTCGCGGACACACACACACACACACACACACTCACAGCAGGGCTGTCCCTCGCTCAGCCGCGCCTGGCCCGGCACACACACACACATACACACACACACGGGTTTGTCAATGAGGTTTATCGGTACGTAGTCTGTCCTGCTAATGACACATAAACCAACACACACACAGCAACATGCTGCATCGCTGTTCATTCAAGCGTCCCATCTGAAAACTATCAATTTTAAATCTGCTTAGTGCGCACTCCATTATCTGGGCCAGGAGGGTCAGAGAGTTAGCTGGCTAGACTCTGTGACATTTTTAGCCATGAAATCAGGAAAAACAACCGTCACGTCTTTTTATACTGAAGTGGGTGGAGCCGCACCAGGGGTTGCTGGTGAGGGGCTGGACTCAGGGTTGAGGTGGGTTGTCCTGGCGCTTGTGACGTCACAAGCGCGATTGATTTCAAAACGAAACCTATCTTATCACAGTAAAATAAATCTACTTAGAGTAAATAAACCACTGGGTGCATTTTTTTGGCCTTAGGACTGTTTTTTTATGAAGTAAATACCCAAAGTTGAGTTAAAAAAAACATTAAAAAGTGAATTTTGAATATGTGGTCCCCTTTAAAGAAAGAAAGCGTCCGGTCTGACCCGCCTGGCGCCTGCATAAAAATCGGCAAACTTTTTTTTAATCCAGCTGATTTGAACATTTCGTTAAACTCAGGAACACGTCTTCTATAAAGTCAGCTAAGAAATATATTTTTTCTCGCAAAAAAACAATTGTTTTTACCGTGTTTCCTTGTGAAGTTCTTCGTACTGGCTTGCTTATGTCGCCGCCATCTTGATCAGGACAAAGCTGACGCGTCGCGTGGCGATGACGCGTATTAAACACCGAGGCGTATTGTGTACAATTTTTTCTTGTTTATTGTTAATAATTTGACAAAGTGTATTAAACACCGGAGCGTATTTTCCTCCGGTGTTTACGGTAATTCAGATCAGTCCAGAGCAATAACACAAGCTGTAGGAATTTTTAAAGCTCTGGATCTACGTCCATTTTCTGTTGTTGATCAGAGTATATGCAGGGTCTTGAAAGTTATTAAAAGTTGATAAATCAATTTTGGGAAAATTAAGGGTCTTGAAAAGTATTAAAAAGTCTTGAATGCGATTTGATGAGGTATTATTATTTTTTGCTGTTATTCTAGCTTTAAATAATTTGACAGCAAAAAGTATGTATGACTAATATTTGTTTTCCTCACCGCGGAGGATTCGGAAACCGCTTCGCACAAATTTAGGGTGTCAGGTTACAACAGCCTTTACGGCTAGGCCTATCTTGTGCGCATGCACGGCTGCTTTATCTCCAAGTTGAGCTTGTGTGTTTGAGTAAGTTGCCGCGAGACCGTGAGAACAATGGGTAAATGCAAGTTTTCGGACTCCTGGTTGGAGATGCCTGATTTTCAAGAATGGCTGAGGCCTGTCGCCGAGAATAACCGTGTTTATTTCTTATTCGCCATTGTTCAACCAAGTTACTTTAAAATAGCTACGAGTCTTGTTGTAACCTAAGCTATATTTTCTTAAACCTAGTCGTGGTTCAGTTTCTTCTTTTGAACTTTTTTCTTTCCACTGTATCTCAGTTCTGTTGTAGGTTTGAGATTCACAGATTTACAGTAATTGAAAACAACAGCAGTTTTGTAAATCAAAGATTTGTTGCTTAATAAAACAAAGTGACGATAAGGTCTTGAATTTATTTTGGAAAGTCTTTAAAAAGTCTTTAAAAAGTCTTGAAAAGGTATTGAAATTAACTTCATTATTCCTGCATATACCCTGTTGATGCTCTGACTTAAGCATATGATTAAAGACTTGAGTCCTGCTGCCTACGACATCCCATCACGTCAACACTTCAGCCAAAAAGTTGTAGCTTCCCTTTATGGAAAACTAAAACTGATCGTCAACAAGCCCGACCCCAGATTTAAAGCCCTGCCTTGATGATGATGAGCGAGAGAGAGAATATTACGGTAAACAGAAATGATGACCATGCAAAAAAAGTTATTGTAATATTAAAGTTAAAGTAATGTTATTGTTTTATTGTGATCTAATTAACTTTATAAATTTAAAATTATAATCTTATTAACTAAACTTTTTTTTAACGTCTTTGTGTTTGCAGTCTGAGGAGTCTCAGTCACAGAGAGCTAAGCAGCTGAGTCTTCTTTCTCTTCAGGGACATTTATTTTTTATTTTTATACAAACATATTGTTTACTTGGCATATTTTTGAAATAAACATTTTGTAAGTCTTAATTTTTTATTTTTTTGTACCGAAAATTAACCGAACCGGGCCCTCCTTGAAACTGAACTGAACCGAAATGTGATTTTAGCGTACCCTTACACCCCCAAAAATCATGTATTTTTACAGCCCTGCATGTGTGAACGAGTGCTTAGTTTCAATTGGTCTTAAAGGCAGCATGCTTTTATAACAAAAAGCCTGTACAGGCAGTGGGTTACTGCAAGTATTTCTCACCACTGATCAACCATCCATGTACTGTCACTGACTTGGCTCTTATTTTTACTGCATCACCTGAGACGTTCTGTTCATGCAAAGAGACTGAACCAGTCTGAGGTACAAAAATGTCACCTTCCAACACAGGAGTGTTTATCACATCAGATATGTTATCATACTCTGTTACATTCATGACGTTCACTGTCTGAGCACTAACATAATGCTCATACCGTACTTTACGCCGTAAATGTCGCACCATCGTATAAGTCGTATCAGTCCAATTATGCCCAATAAAGTGGAAAAATCCATAAATATGTTGCATCACCGTATAAGTTGCATCTATTATGCGTCACCGCTGATGCGTCGCGTTATTTACGCGTCACCGCTGACAACCCGGAAATGCGGGCCGGTGTTTTGCCAAAAATGGATTGGCTGCCAAATGGCCACAGGAGCGTTCACGGAAGGACTTTAACAAGATTAACACTAAAAAAACATTTGTTTGCTGAAAATTATAGTAAAAGTGTGTCTCAGCTGAACTTTTCCTTAATAAATGCACGTAATCGTCAAATCAACTGAATTTCAAAAATAGTTTTGCTTCACCCAGCGTCACCTGCTGTTGAGAGGTGCTGCCAAGCGTGCACATGCAGCTGTACAAGCCTCTGCATTTCTTAGAACTTTAACAAGATAAACACCTAAAAACATTTATTTGTTTGCTGAAAATATAGTAAAGGTGTGTCTCAGTTGAACTTTACTTAATAAATGCACTTTGACGGTTAAAACATGGTAAAATGATGCAGACGAAATAAAGCGGCTTTAAAATTACTACACGCTCACCCGCCCATAATGATGACAGAAACACTTTTTAAAATTTTTTTATTTATTCAAACCCGTTGAATTCTTCATCCTCTGTGTCACTGGTTAAGAGTTTTGCCAACTCTTGAGGTAAGTGATGCAGTGCTGTCTCCTCTTCCTCCCCGGGGCTGTTGAAGTCCTCCTCCACTTCAGCTGCAGCTCCAGCTAACATCTCTTCCTTTCAGAGTCAGTCAGAGAGTCTTTATTGTAATTTGCACCGCATGTGGTACATGTGATGAAAACGAGATTATGTACACGGGGTCCCAGTTACATCCAACAACAAATGCAAGAGAAAAACAGTAATAACATCTAGAATTAACTAAGAAAAACATCAACTAGTAATACACTAAGCCCTAATATAGTGGAAAAACATCATTATAAACAGCAGCACGAACATGAGTCTGT
>JBBPBX010030198.1:15928-35344 GCA_038048925.1 Garcialebias charrua
ATCTACAGCATACAAGCAGCGCGAAAGTGAGCAGCAGCTGTTTCCTACTCCCGCGTCGCATCCGAGCAGCGACTGTGGAAGCACGGAATGCCGTGCTTCCACAGCTCGCTTCAGCTCGCTGCTCAGCAGCAAACAATCAGGACCAATCAGGAGAGACTCTGCCATGTGATCACGCAACATGTAAACAGGTAAACATGGAGGAGAAACTTACAGCAGGTCGTCAAACTGGGCGCGGGTGACACGGAAGTACCGCTGAAAGCGCTCCTCGTCTGCGCGCAGCTCCTGGATCAGATGGTGAAATTCACCGAATTCATGACGCCTCTCTAATGTGGGGTGAATCCAGAATCGTCGTTGTGCACGGCGTCTGCGTGTTGCTGCTTTGTAGATTAAGTACAACAAGGCAATTCTTCGTATTGCGTCCGCCATTTTTCTGAGACCGGAAATAAACAAACACCACCGGAAGAGGACCAACACGCTCCTCCTCCCACTGCAGACGCGTTAGATGAGGACAGTCATCTGTTGACAAGCAGCCAGTACAGTGCGTTTGGAGATTTTTGGAAGCGCGATATGCTTTAGGTGAGGATGAGGCATAACAGCCTCAGGGTAGAAGCTGTTCCTCAGTCTAGTGGTTCTACATTTGATGCTCCTCAACCTCCGTCCTGAGGGGAGTGGGGCAAAGAGTGAGTGTGCTGGGTGAGTGAGGTCTTTCATGATGCAGGTGGCTCTTTGCCTGCATCTGGAGGTGTAAATGTCTGTGATGGTGGGGAGACTGACTCCAACAGACTTCTGTGCAGCCTTCACCACTCTCTGTAGAGCTTTCCTCTCTGCAACTGCAACAACTGCAACAACTTTCTGAACCCCAACTGGTTGGTTTCTTTAGTGACTGAGGTCCACACTTTATCGATCCATCTGAGGACCTGCTGGAACGTTGCGTGGTGCATATATAGCAGTGAAGCTGTGCTCTCCGTTCACCATCCACTCCTTCCAAAGGCGGCGCAGAGCTGCGTTGAAGCTCCGGTTCACAGAAATGTCCAGAGGCTGCAGCACTTTGGTCAAGCCTCCCAGGATGATGCAGGAATGGAGTTAAACACTTTAATTTTATCTTTAAATTCTGACGTGATGTGCGCGTGCATGCTGTCCATCACCAGCAAGGCTTTTTTTGCTTTAAAAATCCGTACACCGTACAGGTACACCGGTAGTCATCAAAAGCCTAGAGGTCCCTTTAGCGCCCCTAGTGGCCAAAAGTGGTACTGCTCCATTTTTTTCCTGTCGGAATGAATGAAAACGGTCATATCTCAAAAGCCTAGAGGTCCCTTTAGCGCCCCTAGTGGCCAAAAGTGGTACTGCTCCATTTTTTTCCTGTCGGAATGAATGAAAACGGTCATATCTCAGACAAAAATTGGTCTAAAAAATATGTGAAAAAATCCATAAATACGTCTCTTTGCCGTAAAAGTTGGTGGACATGCAAATTAGGCAAAAAACTGCGACTTATACGCCAAAAAATACAGTACTTGGGACTGAAATCAGTCTCAATTGACTATTGAGAATGAACTTTCTGGCCCAGTACTTGGGACCTTATTTTTACTTCCTTTTACATTCTATTTGTTTTCAAATGCCCAGGCGGTTGCTTCTTTTTCTTTTTGCAGTAAAATACAGTTATTTACTTGTGTTTCTCTTATTCACTGTGAACAAAATTGGATTAGTGTTGAACCAATGATTTTCTGCTTTCTCATTCATTCTTAAACCCTCATATTGTAACTTCAGTGTGAGAGAGAACATGTGCAGCAGCAGGTTTCTACTCTTTGTTTCACTCATTATCATTTACATGTTTCACTCATTATCATTTACATAACATCTCATAATGTCACAGTTGACTCAATGATTTTCATTTCAGGAAATATTTTAAAAACAACTCGGTGTTCTGAACATCTCACTCAGCAGATTAGAATAATATTAATTTCTAATTTATTCTGTAAAGTTTTGTTTTTAGTGAACATTAACAAATAGTAAATGTTAAGAATTACAGCTGAGTAGAGTTGCCACTAACAACAATCTTATTATTTCATTGATCTAAATGTAATAATATTGGAGTTATTGGTCAGTTTACTGACTTACCTATATTTTGGATGAAAGGTCCGAGCAGGTCTTATCTGCACAAACCTTTCACCATTTCGCGAGTTCAACCTTTTTCCGGTATTAAATTGCTTTAAAGTGATTAGCCAAAAATGTAATTTCACTAGAGACTTAATTTATGTTGGTCCACCAGAAAATAGACCTTTTATTTAAATTATCATAAAAGTACATTAAACATTTGTATCGATATTAGCTCTGATCTACTAAACTACGTTGACAAGAATTCAAATTAAAATCAAACAGACAGTTAGGAACTTTTCTGTTGGCACATTTACTTGACAGATTAATGGCTTATGAAAAAGAAGAAATAGGAGGAAGATTAAAGATTGAAAGCTAAGTTAACTGAAGTTGATTATTTTGAAACAAACAGGGTGGCAACCTTTCCCATACAGGTCTCAGCTGGGCTTCTCACACGTTCAGAACACAATCAACGCCTCGTTACCTGTTGACGATACGTCTTGGAGATAAGAGTTGAAGTTTGTGGACACTAACGGACTGTGTTGTCCAGTTCACGTCCAGATGGCTTCCGCGCGTGTGTGCTGATTCAGACGAGCAAGAAGCGTGCTTCTCCCGGCAGGAACAGAGCCAATCGCACTGACTGATTTTCAAAATAAAACTTCAGAAAACAATTTCTTTCATAAAATGAGTGAATGAGTTACAGTAAGCTTTACTGTAACTCCGGCTGAGAACGTGGGTCTAATTGACACAATGATCGGAACGTTTCCAGCTTTTTCCAGAGGAAAAACCAGTTCTTAGGAAGTTCTTCCCTCCGACACTAAAGTTTAAAACGGAAGTGGATCTTTATATGGGAGGCGGGGTCTCCCCCACCTCCTCAATAACTATTGGCTGGCTTAACAAAACAACGGATGGAGTTTTCATCCCATAGGCAGAAGTGTCTCTGACGGACAACAGGAAAACTGTTTACAGAATCGGCCAGATGGCCGCTTGTGAGCACAGAGAATATTATGGCTAACTTCACAGACAAAACAGAGAAGGAAGTTGCAAGTTAAAAGTTTACCCTGAACTGTGCCATAATATTAAAACCTGCTTGTTCTGCAGAAATAAACCAGCAGAAGGGTCAAACTCATGCAAGTAACAGATCATCATTAAATGACAAAAAGTATACTGTAGATCAATTCTGAATTAACACACAATAAAAAGAAAGTTCAATCTGATTAATTGGTGTCCATTAATTCAAAATAATTGTAACAAAAATGGTGTCCATTTGTCTCCTTGAGAGCTTCAAGAAGGTGTAACACTGAGAGCTTGTGGGACATTGTGCGAAGCTATGGTATACCCGAGATGTATGTAGAGATCTTCCAAAATTTGTATGATGGTGCCAGCTGCTGTGTGAAGGTAGAAGCAGGCACCACAGATTACTTTGAAATACTCACTGGAGTGAGACAGGGTTGCCCACTATCTCCATTCTTGTTCCTCCTCGCCATAGACTATGTAATGAGAATAGCCATGTGCAAAACAAATTTTGGAATAAAATGGACGACAAATGAGAACTTAACGGATCTAGACTTTGCAGACGATATAGTCCTACTGGCAAACACTCAACCAGTGCTTCAAGATATGACACAAGCCCTACAAGAAAATGCTAAAAGGATTGGTTTGAAAATAAACGAAGGAAAAACAAAGGTTATGCAGGTTGGGCACACAGAACCAAACATACAGATAACAATAGATCAATCATCGGCTGAGAAGGTACAGAAATTTGTCTACCTTGGAAGTGTCATAACTGACGATGGCAACGTAGATGCAGATATTACCACCCGCATCGGTAAGGCAGCATCAACATTCAGAAGAATGCAATCAATATGGGCAAGTAAATCCATATCCACGAATCTTAAGGTCAGACTGCTGCAAGCAGTGGTTATCCCCACAGCCTTGTATGCCAGTGAGACGTGGAAGATGTCAGTAAAGATGGCCAAGAAATTGGATGCATTCCAACAAAGATGCCTGCGAAAGATACTGAAGATTACATACCTAGATCGGATTACAAACGCAGAAGTCTATCGTAGGACACATACCATACCCATGAGCCAAACAATTAAGCTAAGGAAGCTCAAGTTTGCAGGACATGTACTGAGAATGGAAGCACAGAGACTACCAAAGATTGCCTTCAATTGGAAACCACAAGGAAACAGAAAGAGAGGCAGACCCAAACTGACGTGGAGACGATCCTTTGAGAAAGACCTGAAGGTACAGGGCTTCGACCCGAGCACGGTGGAGATGATCGCCAAGGATAGAGATCAATGGAAACAGCTTGCCGCCCAATGCGCTCTCGAGCGCGGGAGGATCTAAGTCTAAGTAAGTCACATTAAAGAATAACATAGCATAATAGCACATNTTTCTAAATTCCACTCATTTAAATATATGTTTTTAACCATTTAAACTTAATCATTCTTTTGAATACAACCATTGATTGAGCCACTTTAATATCTGACTCCAATTCATTCCATAACCCAATTCCTTGAACTATGGGAGATCTTCCCCTCCAAATAGTCCTAAAATGTGGCTTCACAAATACATTTGTCCCCTTAAGATTGTAACTATTCGTTCTTAACAAAATATTATAATCAACTAAATCATAAAACTTTTAACAGTTTCATTCGATAAAACAACATGCTTGAAGGATGATGGAAATTCTTTCTGGTGATAATTCTAACAACTCTTTTCTGCAATATAAAAATAGGCATTGTAATTGATTTACACGCCGTACCCCAAACGCTAACACCATAAATTAAGTGTGGCACAATAAATATATTATACAACAAATCAAGTTTCTTATCAGTTAATAAATCTCCAACTCTGTAAAATATCGCAATAGACCTAGATCATTTCTTTAAAATTTAACAAGATAAACACCTAAAAATATATATTTGTTTGCTGACATTATAGTAAAAGTGTTTCTGAGCTTAACTTTTCCTTAATGAATGCACGTAATGGTCAAATCTGCTGGATTAAAATTGTTTCGCTTTGATGGTCTTCCAAACGGTCGCGCGCGCTACGAAAATAAATTATAAATAAATTGAATTTTAGCTCTAACATCTCCTAAAGCTAATCAGTTGTAAATATCCATCCAGTGAATACTTTCTGTAAGTTTCATCAAAATCTGTCCTGTGGTTCTTGAGCTATTTTGCTAACAGTCAAACACTGAGGTAACAGTAGTTCAGACCTCCAGAGAGCAGGAGGCAGTGCTACGACAGAGTGAGTCTGACCAGATGAGTCTGCTGTCGGACACAGGAGCTGGGAACGGTCGGTGGACCCTAGCGGCCAAAAGTGGTACTGCGCCCCTAGCGGCAGAAAGTGGTACTGCACCGTTATTTTTGTCAGAATGAATGGAAACGGTCATATCTCAGCCAAAAATTGGTCTAAAAGTATGGGGAAAAAATCCTTAAATATGTCGCTTCGCCGTATAAGTCGCAAGACATGAAAATTAGTTTTAAAAATACTGTGACTTATAGGCTGGAAAATATGGTATCTGTACTTTACTTAAGTAGAGTTAAACGTGGGTACTTTCGACTTTTACTCCACAACATTTTACATTAAGAATCTGTACTTTGTACATATACCTACACTACATTTCTATAATGCATTGCATTACAAGTTACATTCATGTTACAGTTTTTTTATTTGTTCTTTAGTTTGAAAGTAACCAATGGTGAGATGGGAGTTGGTCCATTGAATCACTGCAAAGTGGACGGGTAACGTTAGACCCGCCTTCAAGAACAGCTGGGCCAATGACGTAAATTCTAGTACTGTATATACGTCATTGAGCTGGGTGCACCCACAGCACCCATAATGAATTCCACTGCGGAGAGTCAGCCAGAAGATACGCACCACCCATGGCCTTATTGAAAGACTATTGAAAGACTAAAGGCGCCAGCATACTCGGGTGTACAGGCTTTGACCTGTATGGTCTCCCTCCTTGTCTTCCCAGTGAATATCTTCACTGATCAGGTGCAACATTAAAACCACTAATAGTTTGTGGTGAGACGTATAGTGTCACTTCCTGTTTGTGAGTTGGTAGCTCGAGTGAATTGTTTGCTCGAGTTGTCTTGTTTTCCGGATTTATCTGTCTTTTGCACAGTTTTTCATTCTAGTTCACAAACACACGTAGTAAGTTGTTTTTCTACTGTTGGATAGTGCTTAAAACAACTTTCATCTTTCAACACTTCTCGGTTTTTATTGGTGTATTGGGAACTGCTAGCTCTTGCTAGCGTTAGCTTAGCATGGCTGCTGCTTCTCTCTCGGCTTCCTCTGTTTTCACTTGCTCCATGTGTTAGATGTTTAATTACTCCTCTGCCTCCTTTAGTGGTAATGATATATGCAACAAGTGTAGTCTTATGGTAGCTTTGGAGGAGAGGCTGTCTGAACTGGAAGCCTGGCTCCACGCTGTAGAAAAACCAGTAGCTAGCCAGATCCCCTTAGGCAGCGCGGAACCACAAAGGCTAGCTCCCGTTAGCAGTCCTCAAGCAGACCCCGAGCAGCTGACCCAAGGCCGGAAGGGTAAGCATAGTGCTAAGGTTAAGCCCCTAGTTCACCACCGACCCGTTCACATCTAATAAATTTTCCTTGCTCAGTGACACACCCGCTGAGAAGCAGACCCTGGTTATTGGCAGCTCCATAGTCCGAAACGTGGCTTTAGGGACTCCAGCGGCCATAGTCAAATGCATTCCGGGTGCCAGAGCAGGCGACATTGAATCTTATCTGAAACTGCTGACTAAGGCTAAAGGATCCCCCATAGCTCTGCGTATGTCCATACGCGTGTCCGTACGCGCATACTGTACGTAGACAGTTCACCCGCACAGCTCAGCGATCATTCTCGCGTTTTCGCTCCAAATGCTTGACGTCATTTGAGCAGCTGCAGCGCAGAGCGTTTACCTACGGGACAAATTGAGGTAACTGATTGCTCATTTGCTGACACGCCTACTAAATTGATTGACAGGTCGGGTGGGGGGGAAAAAGCACGAGCTGGCAGCTGCAGCCACAGCAGTGTTCTGTTTATGTTATTAAAAAGTTCTAAAAAAAAATTTTTTTAAACAGGGAACGCTGGTCCTGCAGCCCACACATCAGACCAGCACACCAGGAAATCTGCAGAACCTCCCGCAGCCACGCTGGACCAGAGTTTAATTCGCTCGTGACAAATTCATTAATTTCTCATCATTTCAGTCATGGAGTCAACAGAGGAGGAAGCGATCACTTGCCTTCTGACAAAAAAAAACAAAAGAAAAGGCCAGATCAAGGATGAAGAAGGGGAATTTAATACATTTGTGTCGCATACAAAACAGTCCGACGCCGGGCAGTTTATTGTGAGACAACGCGTTTGCGTACACGGTCGTAAAAATTTAGCTTTGCGCGTACATGCCCTGCAGGGATACGCTTGTGCCTCTGCGTAGTACGTGCGTACAGCTGTGTACGGCCGTACGCAGAGCTATGTGGGGCCCTTAAGGCTAAATTCAGTAAGATTGTTTTTCAAGTCGGCAGTAATGACTAGGGGTGAACGATTACATGGGTGCCATAGAAAGTGTCCTGACCAGCTGCATCACGGTGTGGTTTGGTGCATGTACTGCATCATGCCGCAAGAGCCTCCAGCGTATCGTGAAAGCAGCTGAGAAGATCGTCGGCACCTCCTTCCCCTCACTGCAGGACTTACACAGCAAACGCCTCACTCGGAAAGCCCACCGCATGGCAGGTGATCCCACACACCCACTACACAGCTGCTTTAGACTGCTGCCATCAGGGAGGAGACTGAGGAGTCTCCAGGCTCGAACCAGCAGACTGAGAGACAGCTCTGTTCATCAGGCAGTCAGAATGCTAAACACTCTGCCTGCTCTGCCTCCCCTCCCATTTGAACTGCCTTAACACAAAAAACTTTCTCACACATTACCACACAACACAAAGTTTTTAACACTGGACTCTGTGTCATCAAACGGGTTATTCACTAAACTCTCGGTCATGTGCTCATTCAGTTTGCACTACTTCTCATATTTGCACTAATGTTTGTATTACATTACTGCCTATAGTCATACTACTGTTTACATTCACTGTTTACATTTATTAATACGGTTTACATTTATTACTACTGTTTACATTTATTACTACTGTTTACATTTACACTACTTTTTTATCTACACTACTGCAGATACATATACAGTATTCTCTGACTAGCCTTATCTAAGGATGCCCAATGTGCCTCACTGCATATGCCACTTTGCCTCTATACCAACATCAACTACCTCATACATATACTGTGTACATTAACTCATATGCTGCTGTGCCACTCTTTGCAAATGTCAATGCTAGAACCTTCAGTTTATTTTATAGATATATCAGGGATGCAGGGATGCCTTGTCTGTAAATTAGACTAACAAAGTTCTCTGAGTAGCCTCTGTTGTTGTTTGGGAGGTGTTGTTTGTCAATTTACATACAGTTTTGTGTCTTCTAACAGAGACCTCAAGGGAACCTCCTACTGTTTAAGGTGTGATCTTTCAATTTACATGTATGTGTTACAAACCCCCCTTTGTTAAGCTGGGATGTGTCGTTTTGTCAATTTAAATAGAATGGGCATGTTAGTTAATTTGTGGTGTTATTTCAGTTTCCAATTTCATATGTTGGTGCGTGACTTGTAAGCCTGTATAAAACTTCTCGTTCTCACAGCTTCCATTCAGAATTGAAAAAGACTTCTGGACAGAAGTCGAAACGTTTTCTGCAACAAATAAAGTCCAGTTGATCCTGTATTGAACGCCTTTTTTGATTTCATCATGTCCTGGACGACTGAGAATCTTCACCAGCATATTTTATAGATATACTTTTTATACTTTTTATACTACTATGCAAAAACTCAGGACAGTATTACACTTTTATTATTTCATTTTATGCTTATGTTCATTGGGTGTTTGGTGTTTCAGTGTTGGTGTAAATTTTCATACTTTTATACTACTATGAAAAAACTCAGGACAGTGTTACACTTTTACTATTTTATGCTTATGTTTATTAAATGTTTTAGTGTTTAGTGTTTAGATGGTTACTGTTGCACCGAGGGACTGAGAGAAACGCAATTTCAATCCTGTGTATGTCCTGTACATATTGCAGTTCTGACAATAAAGTTGACTTTGACTTTTTTTTGTTTGTCACGTAGGAAGCTTTTTTTTTTTTTGAGCGCTTGAGGCAGGATTAAGACGCGCACGAAATTAAGACCTCTTAAACAAAATTAAGACTTCAACACAATACTTCAGCAAATTTAAGACTTTTTTAAAGCCTAAAATCGAGATTTTTAAATTTTAGACTTTTTTGGACTTTTTAAGACCCCGCGGAAACCCTGGTCAAACCCAGCAGGACTCTCAGACAGAGGCTGGTCCACCCTAAGGACAAGACACCCACACACAAACAGAGTGGTGTAGTGTACGCAGTCCAGTGCAGCGAGGACTGTCCAGACCTCTACATTGGAAAAACTAAACAGCCCATCCACAGAAGAATGTCCCAACACAAGAGAGCCTCCTCCTCTGGACAAAACTCAGCCGTTAACCTCCACCTGAAAATGTTCAACAGGGAAAGCATTCTGGTCCCTCCCCACTCAGAGCCATATATGGCTCTGCTCCCCCTTGCTCTCGTTGCAGCCTCTGAATGCTCCGCCTCCGCTACATGTCCTGTGGCAGCCGCGACAGAGCGAAGTGACAGAGCGAAGTTCTGTGATTATATGTTAATAAAACGTTCTAAAAAATAAAATAAAAACATGGAGCGCTGGTCCAGCACACCAGAACACCATGAAATCTGCTGAGCCTCGCGCAGCCACGTTGAACCCGAGTTTAATTCGCTCGTGACAAATTCATCCATTTCCTCATTTCAGTCAGTGGAGGAGGAAGCGATCACTTGACTTTTGGCAAAAAAACAAAAGAAAAGTCCAGATCAGGGATGAAGAAGGGGAATTTAATACATTTGTGTCACATACAAAACAGTTTTGCATCGCTTTGCAATACTTTGAACGAGAACCTGCGTGGCCGCGGGGGCTGGGACAGGGGGGTGCGTGGGTTAGGAAGTGAGAAGCTCTGTTTTTATTGGTTGGTTAAAAACTCTGTTTTTATTGGCTGGTTAACGACGGGTCACTGTGGCTTTTTAGAAATGCTTATTTACCACCTGGAGAAGCAAGGGGACTATAGTTTTTTTCAGAGATTACTTTGTCTAACATCAGTCTGTTAGGAGATAGTGACAGAGTGAAGAAATAAGTTAAAAATATATTTTTAGAAAACTTACAGACTGCACTACAGAAACTGCAGACTGCAGCTTTAATATCAAATGTAATACAAATGGAAATTTGTGATGAGTCATGTATTTTGTTATATATCTAATAGAGGATTATTGTTTGAATTGATTGAATTGATTTTGTTTTAAGAAGGACCAGATATGATAAGATTTTTTTCTTCTTCTGCTACCTTTCATTTTATATCTTGTTTTTTGTTCTTTCATTCATCTGTAAATTGTCTTTGTGTTTTAAATCTGAAATGAATAAATAAATAAATAAATAAATAAATACATAAATAAACAAGGGTACTGAAAAAAAGGGCCGGTTCTATGAACCGTTACTAGTGGAAAAGCCTTGGAACCATGCAGGGTGAAGTCGAACCATGCTGTACTGTTACGAATGAAAAAGGGGTAAAGGTCTCTCTAAACTCAGAGATAGCATACACTGTCTGAAATCTCACCCCCACCCAACAAAACAAATTTGGAAAACCAAATGTAGCCAAGTAATCAAGTGTGTGTGGGGGATCACTGCGATTCTTACATGTCGACTGGCTGATTGCATGTCAGTGCTGTTGGTTATGTTGCGTAGAGTTCTAATGGCTTGGTTCCATCCTGGCACACCATCTGGACCTGATCCACCTAAAACAGAGAAATTAAACCTTTCATTATAAGTTTCTGACTGTGTTCTAGTCAGCCCAGATCACTGTAAACACTACAGCAGTGTTTTTCAAGCTTTTTTGTGCCAAGGCACAGTGTTTTCATTGAAAAAAATCCCGAGGCACACCACCAACCATAGATACAGTACACTGCATCTGCCTATATTAAATATATAGTCATTCTTATCAAAGTGTCTTGAATAGGAATGAAATAAACACAAAAATTTATTTTTTATCATATTTTATATTTCTTATTTCAAATTGCACTTAAAGGAGCCGTATGTACCGGTAACTTTTCTAAAATATATATTTTTAACATATTTCTTCACTCTGTCACTATCTCCTGACAGACTGATTTTAGACAAGTAATCTCTGAAAAAAACTATTGTCCCCTTGCTTCTCTAAAAGCATTTCTAAAAAGCCACAGTGACCCACCGTTAACCAGCCAATAAAAACAGAGTTTGTAACCAGCCAATAAAAACAGAGCTTGAATTTGAATTTCAGCAGAGCAAGGGTAACAGAGCCATATATGGCTCTGAGGGGGAGGGACCAGAAACGTGTCTCTGTTCAAAATTTTCCTAAGTTCCAGCGTGTTCCAGAAATTACATACTGAACCTTTAACATGTCTTCAAAAATACACCCGAACAGTACCACAACAATGTGGTCTCAAATTTAAAGAGGTTGTAGAAAGGGGGGGCTTTTTTGATAATTTCCAAGGCACACCTGACGATCACCAGCGGCACACTAGTGTGCCGTAGGCACAGTGGTTGAAAAGCATTGCACTACAGAACTCCATCAGGAAGCTGGAGCAGTTCTGGTACTGACCTTGCTGTGCGGAGTGACTGATTGCAACAGCAGCAGAGCGAACCTCAGCAGGCATGGCACCTGTGCTGCCAGGAACAGGAGGTACTGTGGCACACAGGTTTATCAGCCCACTACCCGGGGACGACACTGGATCCTTGTTGCCAGGCGCCCCTCCCCGCCGTCTGGCCATGCCATCCGGAATAGGAACGGTCGGTGTGACAACTTCAGCCGGTGTCCAGTTCAAGTTGGTGCCCTCCTTCTCTGTGGCGGAGTCGTCGTCAGAGTCGTCAAACATCCGCTCGCTGCGGCGCTCAGGTTTTCTAGGAGAGGTTGGCGAAACAGAGTTGAATCGTTTGGGTCCAGGTCGTCTGCGAGGACTTGACTCCTCCTCGGATGAGCCCCCGCTGGATAGATCTGAACGAGAGTGCATGTCACAGGACTCTGCTTCACTCTCTTCTTCGGGCTCCACATATGTGAGTCTGGGATGATAAAGACCCTCATCCTTTCTGGTTTTATCTGTAAAAATAAAATCAACCAAAACATATTTTTTAAATAACATGCCTCTGATCACAGTGATGCACCCATTCTGGATGACAGCAATAACGCCTTAAAAATTAAGAATTTTATCATCTCAGGTACACCTCTTTAACTGATTTAAACTGTATGAAATATTATGTTTAAGCAGCTAAATTCATGTGCAGCTTAATCTCACTCCCCTCTCAACTGAAGGTCATTAGGTTAATTTTATCAAAAGCTTTACAAATGAAAGTGTTCTCATTAAAAACATTTTTTGCCTTTTATTTTTTTCTCCCCAGAGTATCAAACTGATTTTGTTATAACCTTCTGCAATGAAAGGCAAGTGATCTGTGGTGTGTGAAGAGTGCTCGTTTTGTTATCAAAATATCTCAAGTGGACTGGGTGTGGTCGTGAGATGGAGTGAGTCGCACTTGCCAGTGCTCAGGGTAAAATTTATTTTTTAGTACCACCAAGCCCTCTATATGTAATAGTTTTTGCCTATCATCACGCACACAACTTCCATTAAGCATCTCTTTTGAAGATTTTGGATTAAAAAATGTCTCAAAAGTCGACAAGATCGAAGAAGGACGCCGAGAAAGATGACGCTGGCCTAACCCTCGAGGCAATTACCTCGCTGCTCGAGGAGCACCGCGCTGCGCTGTCAGCTGAGTTTAAACAAACTTTTCACCAGCTGGATCTCAAATTGGACCAAACTCGGCTCGCGGTGGAGGAACACGGCCAGCGTGTGTCATCACTGGAACTTGTCACTAACGACCTGAGCCAGCGCATGTCGGAGGTGGAAAACACCTGCTCAACTCTCCAGGAGGAAAACACCAGACTAAGATCTAAACTGGCGGATTTACAAAGTCGAAGCAGACGGCAGAATATTCGTGTGCTGGGTTTACCGGAATCTATTGAAAGCGGACGTCCCACAGACTTCTTTTCCAACCTGCTGTGCGACATCTACGGGCGTGACACGCTTCCTTCTCCACCCGAACTGGACCGGGCCAAATAATCGTGTGCTGGGTTTACCGGAATCTATTGAAAGCGGACGTCCCACAGACTTCTTTTCCAACCTGCTGTGCGACATCTACGGGCGTGACACGCTTCCTTCTCCACCCGAACTGGACCGGGCCCATCGAACCCTCGCTCCGAAACCCGCCTCGGACCAGCGGCCGCGCCCGGTTATCCTGCGAGTGCACCGGGTCCAGGTGAAGGAGCTCATGATCCGAGAGGCTCGACGCAGAGGCAGGCTTGAATATCAGGGTAAACCGGTGCGGATCGTGGAAGACTACAGCCCAGAAGTCCTCAACCAGCGAGTGGAATATAAGGACGTGATGTCTGCGCTGTATTCTCTGGGTCTAAAACCTGCTCTGCTTTTTCCTGCTCGACTTCGCGTGACTTTACCTGATGGACACAGAAAGTGGCTGGGCTCTGTGGAGGAGGCGCAGAAGTTCAGTGACACCTTTCAAGCTTCACAGCGCAAGTAATATTTAAACTTTTCTTCTAACTGATGAACAATGCGCTGTTCCCGCACTGGCTTTGATTATTACACTAAACTTTTCTTTACATGAGGTGAGGAACAGATGAGCAGGACTCTGCCCATACTCTGATTATCTGAGACTTTTTTAGTTGCAGCTTTTTTTGAACTATTAACATTTTTGAAATGAAACATTTTTCCTTTTCTCGTTTACCTGTTGACTATTTTGAGCTGAATCTTGGGTTAGTCCTGGATTGATTGATAATTAATTTGAGATTGGGATTAATTTAACTTTACGTTTGTATATGTGTGCGTGATTACCGGTACACATTTTTTGGCCTTGCATACTTTAAACTAGTTTGTGAGGTGCTTATATATTTTTTTTTTTTTTTAGGCATTAGGTATTTAGGCACATAAATAATTGAAGTAGGCCTATCCAGGTATAAAAATGGGTGAAATATATAATGTTTTTAATATATTATTTTGAACTATTAACATTTTTCCTCTTCTTGTTTACCTGTTGACTATCTTGAATTGAATCTTGAATTGGTCTTGGACTGATTGAAGATTTAATTTAGGATTAGGATTAATTTAACCTTGTTTATATGTGTATGCGTGATCACACATCTATGTGTACATTTTTGGCCTTGCATGAGGTGCTTATACATTTTTTTTTCCTCTGATGATACTGGAGCACTAGTTTAAAAGTTAGACAGGAGACTTATTTTTAATTTCTATGGAGCTTGCTGCTTCTGTCTGTTGCAGCTGTCCAGGGTGGGAAAGGGAGGGGGTGGGGGGTCCATCACTGCCATTAATTTATATTTTCTTTCACTTTGCCAAGAACTGCACAGCCATCAACACATTAGACTGTATTACCTACCTTTCTTATACAAATTATTAGTAATATGAGTGGTCAGTTGGTGTTGTCAAGCTGGAACGTCAAAGGTTTGAACCACCCCGTCAAGAGAAGGAAGGTGCTCTCTCATTTAAAACAGTTAAATACAGGCATTGCTTTCCTGCAGGAGACTCACATTAGAAGTGACGATAGCAAACGATTACTGCAAACATGGCACGGGCAGAGTTTCCATTCCTCATTTCGAGCAAAGGCTCGGGGCGTCTCGATCCTCATCAGTCAAGACATTTCATTTGAACCTTTTCAAGTTAACTCAGATAAATATGGTCGTTTTGTGATTGTTTCCGGTAAATTGTACAACACACCAGTAGTGCTAGTTAACGTTTATGCCCCAAATACGGATGATGTTGGTTTCTTTGAGAAATTATTCTCACTGCTCCCGGACCTAAACACATACTCATTGATACTCAGTGGTGACTTGAATTGCTGGTTGGACCCAGTTTTGGACAGATCCTCTACAAACCCTGCCACAGCCAGCAGGTCGTCCCACACTATTCGTGCCTTTCTATCTAAGTATGGCCTGTGCGATGTATGGCGTTTTTTACACCCAGCTGAGAGAGAATATTCTTTTTTTTCTCATGTTCATCATTCATACTCGAGGATCGATTACTTTTTCATGGACAACAAACTTCTTCCCTCTGTCCGTGGCTGTGACTACCACAGTATTGTCATCTCAGACCATGCACCTGTCACTCTGTCTTTGTCCCTCCCTGACATTCCTATAAGGAGTAGACAGTGGAGATTCAATTCAACGTTACTGTCAAACAATGATTTTGTTACATTTATAGAAAAAGAAATAACCTTCTTTCTATCCATAAACAGAACTCCTGGGATCCCACTGTCAACAGTTTGGGATACCCTTAAGGCCTATCTTAGGGGACAAATCATTTCATATACCGCCCGGCTGAGGCAAAAATCTCAAAAAGAAAGAACTGATTTAGCCCAGCAGATAAAAGAAATTGATCAACAATATGCTCAAAACAAATGCCCTAATCTGTACAAAAAAAAGTAGAACTCAAAACTAAGTTTGATTTATTGTCTACATACTCAATAGAACAATCACTTTTGAAAAGTAAATCATCATTTTACATACATGGAGAAAAGTCAGGAAAACTACTGGCAAATCAGTTGAAGGGTGCCATGGCTAAACAAATCATCCCTAAGATCCAATTAGAGAACGGCACCACAACTCTAGATCATTTACAAATTAACAGAGCATTTAAGGACTTTTATTCCCATTTATATACTTCAGAATCCCAAACCAACAAGAATTTATCTTCTCAGTTTTTCGAAAAGACCAACATGCCAAAACTCACACCCAACCTGAAAGATGCACTGGAGATCCCAATATCCCTGACAGAAATTGTGTCAGCTGTATCGGTAATGCAGTCTGGCAAATGTCCGGGTCCTGACGGCTTCCCTGCTGAATTTTTTAAGAAATTTTCTTCATTACTTTCCCCACTCCTACACTCGGTTCTCTTAGAGTCATTTGACCAAGGATCCCTTCCGAAATCTTTTTTAGAGGCCTGCATTACCCTCATTGCAAAGAAAGGAAAAGACCCAACTCACTGTTCCTCTTATCGACCAATCTCCCTTTTAAATACAGACGCCAAAATTTTAGCCAAAGTTCTTGCTCAAAGGTTGGAAAAGATCCTTCCTTTGATCATATCAAAAGACCAGACTGGATTCATTAAAGGCAGGCACTCCTTTTTTAATGTCAGACGCCTTTTTGACATTATTTATTCTCCTTCGGATACTGTTCCTGAGTGTGTTATTTCCCTTGATGCAGAGAAAGCATTTGATCGGGTTGAATGGGACTACTTGTTTAATGTTCTTGACAAATTTGGTTTTGGCCCCAATTTCATTACATGGGTGCAATTAATTTATTCACATCCCACCGCAACCATTCGTACCAACTCTCAGATATCAAAACCCTTCAGTCTACATCGAGGAACTCGCCAGGGATGCCCACTGAGCCCTATGCTCTTTGACCTGGCAATTGAACCTCTTGCCACTGCTTTGCGGTCCTGTGACACAATTTCAGGAATCTGGAGAGGCGATATGGAGCACAAGGTCTCCCTTTATGCTGATGACCTTTTACTTTTCATTTCTCATCCGACTGACACGCTGCCCTCCGTTTTATCATTACTTGAGGAATTTGGAATAAACTCTGGTTACAAATTAAACCTGAGTAAAAGTGTAATTTTCCCTGTCAATACCCTGGCGCAGACTCTTGACTTTGGTAAATGGCCTCTTAAAATTGAGAAGACAAAATTCTCTTACCTGGGTGTTACAGTTACGAGGAGGTATAAAGATTTATATCAAGAAAACTTTGTCTCTCTGTTGAATCAGACAAAGCAGGCATTATCCCGATGGTCACCGCTTTCCATTTCCCTCACAGGCCGTATTAACTCAGTCAAGATGGTCACTTTACCTAAGTTTTTATATCTTTTTCAAAATATTCCTGTTTTTATCCCTGGTTCATTCTTTGTTCAGTTAGATTCCATCATTTCATCATATCTGTGGCAAGGAAAACGTCCACGCTTAAATAAGACACATCTCCAAAAAACTAAGGCCGCAGGCGGTCTTGCCCTTCCAAATTTCCGCTTTTATTATTGGGCAGCAAACTTGCACTGTCTAGCATTCTGGTCATTCTATTACAACAGGCCTGACAGCCCTGACTGGGTAGAGATGGAGTCACAGTGTTCTGGGAAATGGTCCTCCGTGGCTTTCTTGGGATCCTCACTCCCGCTTCCACCACTTACAACTGTTATAAATCCAGTTATAAAACACTCACTAAAAATCTGGGCACAATTTCGTAAATGTTTCAATTTCTCTAGTTTCTCTCTCTATAGCCCTATCATGTCTAACCAACTTTTCAAACCCTCATCTCAGGACTCTGTTTTTAAAGAATGGCAAAGAAGGGGTATAGTACGCTTCAATGACTTGTTTCTCAATAACACTTTAGCTTCATTTCAACAACTATGTGAAAAATTTAGTCTTCCCCAGTCCAATTTTTTTAGGTATCTCCAAATACGGCACTTTATTACTCTTCATTTGTCCAGCCTCTCCATTTCAACTGATAGCAGTATTGTTGACACTATTCTTTCTCTAGACCCAAATAAAAAACAGTCCATTTCATTCATTTACAGTAAACTATTGGATTTGAAGCGTGCTTCCTCAGATAAAATCAAAGCTGCTTGGGAAGAGGATCTCGGCTCCTCTATTTCAGAGGACTCTTGGACCTCCATACTCAAACTGGTGAGCTCCAGTTCTCTCTGTGCTAGACATTGTCTAATACAATTTAAAGTGGTGCACAGAGCTCACATCTCTAAACTGAAATTGTCCTCTATGTATCCTGATGTCAGCCCATACTGTGTGAGATGCAAACATGCTGAAGCCTCTCTCTCCCATATGTTTTGGTTTTGCCCATCTCTGAACAAATATTGGCGGGAAATCTTTCAGACTTTATCACATGTACTAGATACACGCCTGAACCCTGACCCACTGATTGCTCTGTTTGGTCTTGTAGAGGGCATGACAAACCTAAATAAAAACCAACAACATGTAATATCGTTCACCTCTCTCCTGGCCAGACGAGCTATTTTGCTTAGGTGGAAAGAACCGTTTCCACCCACTCACGCTCAGTGGTTGGCTGACATCATGTCCTGTTTAAAGCTGGAGAAAATCAGATTCACACTCCAACAGAAAGAGGGTAAATTTGAGAATGTCTGGGGACCTTTCCTGAATCTGTTCCAGTCTCTTTGACAACACAACTCATTCAGGTTAATGCAGTCTCTTGGCTATTTTACCTTTTATTTATTTTTTTCCTTTTCTTTTGGCAGTGATTGGGTAGGGATTATTTTCTACATGTTGTAACTTAGATTGATTGTTGTTTTTTTGTTGATGCTGTTGTTGTTTTTATTTGTTGTTGTCTGAAGAAAAAAAAAATGAAAAATTCAATAAAAAAGATCTTGAATTTGAAAATATCTCAAGTGACTGAAGGAATTTCAAAGAAACTATCAAAGTACTGTATTTTTTGCCCTATAAGTCGTGTTTTTTTTTGTGTGTTTTGCATAATTTGCATGCCCTGCAACTTATATGCCAAAGCAATTTATTAATGGATTTTTTTCCCAATATTTAGAAACCAATTTTTGGCTGAGATATGACCGTTTTCATTCATTCTGAGTGAACATATTGAACACTAACATTTTCAGCCACTAGATGGCAATCAAACAGTATGGCATGCCTTTGTGTCATGTAATAGCTAAAAGTGGCTATTAATGACAACTGACTTGCCATAGACTGCCACCTTTGTCCAGCTTGCCTGGAGCAACTGTCGAATCAGCTTAATTTCGTTGCACCACCCTGGCAAAATGCAGTTGATCTGACCATTGAAGCACATTTACACCTTTACTATAATGTCAAATAGGGCTGGGCGATATCTCGACATTTTTTAAAATAGAGATAAAAAATATTGCTATATAAGTTGAGACTATCTCGATATAAACAATATAGTTTTATACTTGAAAATCCTCCTGCTACCTTCTTTCTCCTACATGCCCCCTTCCTTATCCCTCACTGAACACAAACTCGGACCCTCAACCGCCCCCTCCTTCCTGCCTGCAGGAGGTGGACGGAGACTTTTAACACAACAAGTAAAC